>VZRO01007026.1:2542537-2613331 GCA_013397915.1 Daphoenositta chrysoptera
GGGGACAGCCCGGGCTCGGCCGCCCCGCGCTTCTACTGCAGGTGAGCGGGGCCGGGGCGAGCCCGGCCCCGGAGCTGCGCCCATCGGCGAGCCCGCCGAGCCCCGGGGACAGCCCGGTCCCTGGGGACAGCCCGGTCCCCGGGGACAGCCCGGCCCCGCGGCTGTGCCCTCCCCGAGCCCCGGGAGCGCAGCGCGGTCGGCGGGAGGGAGGGAGCGCTCGGCGCGGGAAGCGAGGAGCTGTTGCACGGGTGGGGATCCGGCCGGAGCAGAGTGAGAGGAGCCGGGGAGGACGCGGCGCTCCCCCCGTGGGGCAGCTCCCGCTCGTGGGCGGTGGGAGCTGGCGATGCTCCGCTGGGATCCTCGGCGCTGGCCTGGAGCGAGCGGCTCCGCTGCTCGGGAGGGTGATGCTGAAAGCTGCTCGGCGCTGGGCAATCGCATGGGAGGCTCCTGATCGCACTGCAGAGACTTCGAGTCTCAGCTTTAAAACTGGGCGCTACAGAAATTCACACAGGGCTGGAAGAAAAAAAAATAGCTGCAGGCTGTTTGGCGTTCATGGTAATGCCATATCTTGCCCGTTCTCTTCATTTAGATCAAAAATGGAAAAGACTAAACCCAAAGAAGACTAAATGAGTCACTTTGAGGCCTTTACAGCATTGTTCGTGCTGTTCACCATCGTTGTTTTATCTCTCCCCTAGCAGTCTGAAGTGGAGGTGGTGCAGTAGCTGGACTAGAGGGCTAAAGGAGCCCAAGAATGCTTGAAGTGTATGGGATCCAGTAGCTTTTCATCAATTCTCTTTGCATGCTCTGCAATAATTAGCACAGCAGCTAGTGGGTTATCTCATTTAATGAGTGCTGGTTCATTAGGGCAGCAGGTGTTTCTTGGTTACGTTGTATTGTAGAGCAGCTCCAGGGAAAAAGGGGGAAGCAGAGTTAATATCATTGCTCTGCCTGCTCTGGGGGAGCTAGAGCTGTGGAGAAACCTGCTGGATTTTAACCAAACTTGGGCTTCTTCTTTCTTTCTTTTTGTTTTTTCTTGGAAACTTTTTGGGGATGAGATTTTGGTCACTTTTGCAAAGGAAATTTTAGTGGGAAGCTGCTTATCACAAACGTGTGCCTGCACATGAGCACTGCTCCCAGCTGCTGGTGAAGAGAGAGCAGAAGAGAACTGGGAGGCATTTCTCCTGTGGCTTATCTGGGTGGCTCTGGCAGGGCATGTGGTTTTAAAAGTCTCTGCTGTGCCTTTCAGGCTTTGAAAGCAGATGCTGGTGGAGCCTGTGTCCCTACTGCTCTGTGAGATACAAGATGGTAACTTAGTTTCTTCCTTAACTTCACTTGTATTGCAGTACAGAAACTTCAGGGTGAATTCAGCGCCTCTCTCTGGTGAGATGGGTGGAACCTCAGGTGACTGGGTGGTAAAGCCATAGTAACTGGTACCAAAATCTTAAAATGTAGTGTTTGTTTGGTTTTTTTGGTGGTTTTTTTTGTTTNTTTTTTTTTTGCCTGGGACCATTAATTGAGATGTAAGAACTGCAGAAGGTACCTGTGCAGGCAGGGAACGCCAGACCCCCTTATCTGGGGAGCTGGGGGAGGTATATTCCTTCTAGGAAGTGGGGGGGTTACTGGGGAGAAGCGTGCCAAAAATGAAAGTGTTTATTCATTTTATTACATCCTTTAGTGGTTCCCTAAATTCAACCCCTCCTAAACAAAGACATGTGCTCTGTTGTCCTGGCAGCAAATAATCCGGGTGCTGACTGGGCCAAACTTCTCTATTTACTGAGACTGAAGTCAAAACTCACTCCAGCAGTCACACACCACAAACCAGGGAGTTTCTGTCCCAGTGCAGCTCTGTACCTCTGCCCCTGCTCACCTTTCTGCTGCCATTTGCTACACAGAACCATTAAGTCTTGAGCCCAGGGCTGGAAGTCCAGGGCTTTGGAAGCTGTGGCTCTGCAGGGCTGGTGTGCCTGGGGGTCAGCTCGTGGTGTTGGGTATGGGGTCACTGCTGGGGCTTGTTGGAATTGTCCAGCTCTGTGATTGTGCTCCTCAAACTCGAGTTGGCCGAGTTCTGTGTGAGCCTGAGTTGCTGCTTTGCCTTCCCTGAGGTTTTGGGCTGGTGCTAATTAAAGTGCATTAATCCAGCTGTGTGTAACCTCTGAGGACTTGCTGGGCAGAGCAGGGTTTGTAGGAGCTGTGCAATACCTGCTGGCAGTGCTCTTCCCCACTGCTGCAGATGCTCTAACTTGCCTTTTTATGCTGGCTGGCTGATCCTGAAGGTGTAGGAAGCACCAAATCCATCAAATGGTTCCCCTGGCCTCTGGAGAGTGACAAGCTCATGCTGGGGACAAGTCCACTGGCATCCAGAGAGGTCCCCTGGATTTGGCCCCTTGCTTTTAAAAGGCCACTCTGGATATTTCTGGGTCTGGGAGGGAGACATGGACATGTCCTGGGGAAACCATCACTGTACTGCACTGACATCACAGAGGTGTTATTGATCCCACACTGCAAGAACATTAGATAATGCTGCAATCAGTCCAGAAATGCATTAATCTGGCCTGAGAACTCAGATAAAAGCACACCTTGTTCCTCCCTCTCCCTTCCCTTGCTCTCTGTTCTCCTGCAGTCTCTGTTTTCCAAAGCACTGTTGGCTTTTGTGATGTTTACAAACTTTCCTTGATTGTGTCACAAACAGTCCCCATCTCACTCATTAGTGTCACCACGGCGAGGACCTGACCTGAATGTGCATCGGGCAATTAGAGAGAGCTCTGAGAGAGGAGGCAGCTTCCTCCTCTTCTGATGGGAAAACTGGGATGGAAAAATTGCTGGCCTTCTGACACGGAAGGCATGAGAGAGGGCAGAACTCAGCGTGGTGGTTGAGGCAGAGTAAACTGGTGTTTGCAAAGCAAATTGGGGAGGAAATCCACTGTTGGGGTGAACCTGTGTCTGGAATGGTTCCTGTTTGTTTTGTGTGTTTCCAAGGGGTAACAATACCATTAAATACTTCGATATTTTCCCTGGTTCTTGTAAAGTAAACTTGCACAACTTTTAAATCTGGACTTTATATAAAGCTAAAAGCCATTTTCTTTCCAAGAGGTGGTGTTTAATTGTATCTGCCTGAGGTGCAAATTAGCACCAGCAGCAGTGCTGGGTTTGGAAAAGTGCAATCAGCTTCCTCTGTGGGACTGGGAAAGGGCTCAGGTGCACTACCAGAAAGCTGGGAATGACCATTTGGTCTCTATTTACTCTGTAGATTAAACTTGAAATTGCTTGATTACATTTGTGAATGCTGGTTCAGAGGTTTCTGAAAGATTCTGATTTTTCTTCTGTTGGCCCTTGCATTCAGTCTCCACCAGGCAGAAGGATGTGTAAAACAGGACAAACATTTCTAAAATAGCTGTGCTGCGTAATAGGTGGCCTGAGCAAAAATTATATGATAGCTTAGCAGGCAGGGTTGGCTTTGTTGACATCTGTTTTGGGATGTTTTGAACAACTCACTTGTACTTTCAGCACTGGTGAGTCATGTGGTCATCCCAGTTTGGAGCCAAGCAGGACACTGAGTGTCCACCACAGCAGGGAGAGGGATCCTTCTGGGCAGACCTGGGATTGGGACTTTGTGCTTTGCAGGTTTCCCCAGGATTTTGGGCATCCTTTTTGATCCTGCTTTGCCTCTGCCCTGTAGGTGCTGCTGCAATACAAACACTTCTTGTCCTCAGGGCATTGACTGGACTCTGTGCACTTGGAAATGGAGCTGAGGTGATGCCCTGCATTCTCCCTGTGCTGACTTGCACTTCACTGGTTCAGGTTCTGCTTGTTGTGCCTCTCCTGGGGTGAGAGCAGTCCCTCTGGGTGCTTTATCCTGAAATCCCGTGCCCTGTACGGGGTGTTTGTGCCAAGCAGACAAGAAAGAGAACACTCTGCCTTGGCCACGTGCTTGTGGTTGTTCAGAGTTTGAGTCAACTGAAGTCAAATCGGTTTGTGACTCATGTGTGGCCTGAGGATGCCCCTCAGAGCCAGTTCCCTGTGAGATAAATGTTAATAATCACACCAGAGCTGGGTCTGGAGCAGCTGGGACCCTTCCCACCTGGAATGTTGGCTGTGAGGCAGGAGTGAGCTGTGCTACCCAGAGTCTGTGCCCAGCTGCTGAGGTGCCTTTTGCTACCTGTTACATTGGTCACTGGATGCTTCCCTCCTGGAAAAGTGTCTCCAAGAGCTCGTGGAGCAGGAGAGGAGGGACACTGGAAAGAGTCCCTGTAACCAGGAGATTTGTGTTGGGATCACAGTGACCGGGTGCAGCAATTTTGTTCACTCCATGGGTGGTGGGTCCTGTTCTGGCTCCAGGTCCTGTCACAGCTTTGGCTGATATCTGCAGCACGAGCTGCTTATGCCACAGGAAAATCTTGTGTGTGATTAATTCCTGTTTTCCTGGAGGATGTGGCCAATTAGGGATCTGCTGCTCCTTATTTTCAAAGTTAGGGGAAGCAGTGCCTGTTACACCAAAGGATGAAAATGTGTTATGAAAGCTGAGAAATTGATTCGTTATAGAAGAGTGATTTTTAAAATCCTTTTTGGCTCTTTCTCTCTTGAGCCAAATGCAGCTGGACCATGACCACTGTGGTGACAGGAGACAGGAACAGGCTGCACAGCTCTGTTGGCACTCCCCTCCTCCAGCTCAATGATGAGTGTCCCAGACGCTGGATTTTTTCCTGATGTATTACATAAACCACAGGGGAAAGCCTTGCCTTGGTGGTGCCTTGAGGATGAGCAAAGTCATAGCCAGGAGCAGAAAGGCTTAAAATTGGATATGCTGGTAAAAGTCTGGGGAATCAGCTTCTTTCCTCACTGATCCAGGCCTCAGGCTTGGAGGGAGCATCTGCAGGAGGCAGATAGGGAGGGATGTTTTAATGGAGTGGCAGTGATAGAATGGCTTAGTTTGTTAAAGGAAGTTCATCAGAATGGAAGATCCTGCCTGGATTCAAACCTGTGGAGTGTGTGTGTGTTCCTGTTAAAGCAGGAGGTCTCCAGGTGTGCCCTGAGGGGTGACATTCCCACCTCTGCTTCTCTGTGCTTGCAGCTGGAGCCAGGGCAGGGGGTCTCTGCAAGACCACCCTGCTGCCACTGCCCTGAGGTGGCTCTGGGGTGACCCTGGCCTGTGTCCTGGGTCACCTGCACAGCCAGGGGCTTCCCAGATGTGGCTCCCTTGATCTGTGCTGTTCTAGCACATCCCCAGGACTCAGCTTTGTCACTGCTGCCTTTACTTTGAGCTCTCCACAGAGCAAATGCTGCTCTGTCTCAAGCCTCATCTCCCCAGCTCTCGTGTTCCTGCTTTCCACTCTGTGCTCTCTTGCCTCCTCTCCAGCAGATCAGGCTTTCTGTTACTGGAGAATATAAACTGTATTTTTGTTGTGGAGTGTTGATTTCTTGCTGTCTCGTATTTTTGCTCTCGAGGTGGTGTCCGAACTTGCATTCAGACTTGCTTGAAGAACAGGTTTGAACTCAGTCAGGTCTTACACTGCAAGAAGCCACAAGCAGCAAGTTTCTGAAAGTGGAGAGATGGATTTTACTAAACTCTGGATGCTGTTCTGCTTTAAGAGCAATTTTATCTCCAAATTGCTCTCAGGTGTATCCAGTGCTGAGTCCCATCGCAGTCCTGCTCTCTGTGCCCCTTTGATCAGCCAGCCCAGCTTCCAGAATTCCACTTCCCTGTTATAAAATCCTTTGCCAACCAAAGCCATGAAACCCAAATTCCTCCTGGTCTGGGCACAGAGGCTGAGTATCCCAACCACAGAGTGAATTCTGGGCCTGGGCTATTTATATTGTCAGTGGGAAAGCTTTTTATTGACTGAGCTGTTCCCTTCCTAAAGATACTTTTAATTAAATGTTATTTGACAGATCTGACTTTCTAACTGGCTTAGATTTAACTGGTATAAATGGCTTTATTTTTTTTTCCACTGAAAGCTGAAGAAAGTAGGAATAATTTTGTTGGAAGGCTATTTGCATTCAGAGTCACGTCCGTCTGTTGTTTAATGTAATAAGCTGATAGAGTGAAATAAAAAAGCCAAAAAACCCCCCACAACCAGAAAGTCAACATCCCTGCCAGTGCTTGGTGAGGAGAAGGGGAAAGGGACACGGCTGCCTCTGCTTTGGAGCTCTCTAAACAATGCCCAGCAATGTTATGCAACTGCCTAGGGAAGGAAGTGAAAAATTATCATTACAGTGCAGTTTCAAGGGCAATATTAAATGAGCAATTTGCAGCACAGCCCTGTTAAGTGACTTAACTGACTTCTCCTGAGATAAAATTGTCAGGGCTGGTTAAGGACAATAGCCATGACCTCTGCTCCCAGGTGGGGCAAAGACAGGCTCTTTTTAGAACTGAATCTGAGGCGTTGGACTGAGAGCCTTCAAAGTGGGCAGCCAAACCCAAACCAGTGTAATGGCCTGGTCCTGGAGGTGCCTGATGGATCCCTGCCCCACTGAAGCCTGGAAAAGGGGGGACAAGCATCTACTGAAGCACCTCATTTATACCTGCTCTTCCTTATTTCAGTGGAAGGGATAAAAAAACCTTCTGCAAGGCCCTGGACACTGGAGCAGCAACAAAACCCTGCATTAATGATTTTGGAAAGTGCTGCTTTCTGTTCAGTACCTTCAGGGTAGGAGTAAATAGCTTAAAAATCTGCAATTCCCAGTTTACTTTTAGCAAGAAGGTTTTGCCCAAGGATGCCAGGCACTGGAACCACAGGTGTTTCCTTTCTGACTCTGAGATTAGACAGGATCTGTCTCAAGAAGCTTCACCTTCTGCTGTGAATCAGGAGCTCTGTGCAGCTGCTACCCCTGGAGGGATTTTTTGAAAGAGGAATATTGGATTGTCTTGGCTCCCCTCAAGCTTTTCTGTTACCCTTTGCTCTTACACCCTCTGGAGCAGCCAGAGGGACTCTTCACTGGGAGTTCGGGGCTAATGCAGGAGAAAGACCAAGAAAAAGGATTTAAATGTGGAAAACACTAATAACAGAGCTCAGTGTAAGAGCTATTTCATGTTCCACCTGGGAGCAGATGTTTTGTCTTGGAAGCTGCTTTTACAAATGCACGGGTAGGGCTGGGAGCCATCAGTCCTGTCTGCAGCTGGCTCTGAGCTGCTCAAGGTGGCTGCTGGAGGCAGCTCTGAGCACTCGGGCTGTGACAGGGCTCCTTCCCGGCCCTGGGGATCCTGCTCCTTTTCCCTCCCACTTTCTGGCTGCCAGCGAGCAGAGGTGGCTCCTGAGGAAGGGAGCCCTTTCCTGGGTGCTGTGGATGCAGCTCCGGCTGCTGATCCGCGATGGGACCTGGGACAGATTCCTTGGTTCTCCCTGCTGAGCCTGGGAGGATCGGCTTGTGCTGTAGGATTGCAGCAGGCTCAGCACAAGGAGGTCAGCTTTGCCATGGGGCAGCACAAATAATTAATGGTTCTGCTGAGTTCCCCAGGGGAAGCTCCACCCCGCTGCTGGGACAGTGGTCCATGGTGGTGGAGTTTCTCCACGCCTGCATTAACAGAGCTGCACAAATGTGTGTTTACAGGTGGAACAGAGGGGTTTGCTGTTCCAAATATCTTCCCGGTTCCGTTTCCAGGACTTTCTTGGCACTCCTGAGATTTTGCAGAGCACTGGGCTGTGTTTGCTCTGGGGTGGGTGTCTCAGCAGGTACCCATTCAGTGTTCCCTGTACCTGGTGGTACCTCCCTGGGCACTTTGGTGTGAATTGCTGCCTTTTCCTGTGCTCTGGAGGAGCTTCAGCCCAAATTAGCTGTGGGACAAGTTTCTCCTGTGATCCACGCTGCAGAGTTAACGAGGCTCTTTTTGCACTCCATCTACGGAATATCCATTCGTGCCTGAGGAGAGCTGGGAAGTGCTGATTAATATTCATCTCTCTGGGGCTATTTGTTAATTACTGTTATTCATGGTTTGTATGATGGTGCTGAGTGGATCCTGGCAGGGTTGCATCCGTTCCAGGGTTTCAGAGTGCATGGTAAACACCAGTATTTTACTGCAGCCTTTCTGGGAAATATTGTTCGTGTTTTCAAGGCTGGGAAATGGTACAGTCTTCAGGGTGAAAGAGAATAGAGGTGGCAAAACTGGGAGCTGAATGTCCTGACTCCCACTCCTTTCCTTCAGCACTTCCCCACCCACGTCAGAGTGAGGGTGATTGTGCCAGTTGTGAATTGGAGACCTTGTCTTCGTCCTTCACTGAGCCCCGCTGGGCAGTGCAGCACTGGTGCCACACGAATTTACAGTGGCTCTGCTGTTCTAGCAGGGAGCAGAAAGTTGTTGAGGACGAAGTTACCAGCTGGTGAATCAAATACCAGGCTCTGCCTGTTTGCAAGGTGTGCCTTGCAAATGTGGTGGGAACACTGCACAGCACGGAGAGGGAGCAGCCTGGCTGGCCCCGGGGTCTGGGCACTGTGAAGAGCCCGGAGCCAGGGACTGGTGTGAAGAAAGCAGGAGAACAGCCCTGAGTGCTCAGGCACCTGTGACTCCACAAATCTCTCAGGCTTTGAGAAGAGAGCAGGTAATTTAAAAAGGGAGAGAGGGACACAGAGCGATGTTCCCTGTCAGAAAATCCTGCAAGTTAAATTGTGTGAGTGAGTGGAGCTGCCCTGCCTCGGTGCTGGCTGTCTTTTGGGGTATGGTGAGAGATGGAGAGAGAAAAGCACACATCTGTAGTTACAGTCGGGCAGGAAGGATTTGGGATGGGCGGGAGCTGCCAGTGCTTTGAGGAGGGTCCTGTCCTCACTGTCCTTGTGCACTCACCATATCCCAGCTGGTGCTGCAGCAGCAACAGCCCCTTTTTTTAGCAGCTGTCTGCAGAGATTTGTATGGAGGAAATGCTCTGGGGATTGGATCTCGCTGCAAAACACAGAGGCCATCAGATTCAGCTTGTTTATCAGCCAAGCCTTCTGCAGCATGAAGGCAGGAGTACAAACCACCAGCAACTAAAAAATGAAGATATTGAGCTTCCTAAGCCACGGGTGTTCCTCTTTCTCTCCTGACAAACAAGCCCTTGTGATTTCCATCTTGGGAAGCCCATGGGCCAGCATCTCATGGCGAGTGAGCGGAGACTTGCATCCAGAAAAGCAGCTCCATGTCCTGGAACTGTGATACTCCACGTGTACCTCCAGGCATTTCCTGAGTTCAGCCGAGTGTCTGAGCTCCTGCATGGGTCTAAATAATAAAACATATGAGTTCACTGCGATGTGCCCAGAATTTTAAGGCCGCAGCCCTTGGCCAGCTCTGGTATGAATTGCTTCCATCAGGGCAGTAATCCAGGAAACTACGAGCACGAACTGCTTGGTTGATGGAAGTCTGTGGTTTGGTGCCTTCCTGGGTAAAGCCAGGGGAGAAAGGAAAGCTGCTGTTTTCTCTCTGTTCATCCCTTTTGTGTGCCCCACTGGGAGGGCAGCGGGGAGAGTTCCAGCAGGTACCACAGGCTCTGAGGAGATCCTGGTCCATGGGGAGCTTCCACAGCGTGCTCAGGTGTCTGAGGAGTTAATAATAATGAAATGACTGAAAATAACCACGTTTTCCTCTGCTGTTCTGAAGGAAAGAAAAACTCACTCTGCAAGATGTTCTCTCCAATGAAACCATCCCTTGGCATCAGTGTTTTTGGCAGAAAGTTGTCATCAGTCCTGCCAGTGTTTTACCACTTTGCAGAGGGGACCAGCAGCGGATCTGTCACGTAAGGGTGAGGAGTGAGCAGAGAAAACTCTTGTGTTCCCTGCACTGAGCAAAGTGATTATCCCGTTGTGGAAATCCCTTCCTGAAGGGCCCTGGGTGAGGTTCCCCCAGCGTGACTCAGGAATTCCTCTCAGGTTTGCTGGAGCAGGGTCGGGCTCTGCTTTGTGGAGCTCCAAGCCCATGTGCTGAGGGCAGAGCTCACCTGGCCAGGGCAGCTGTGTGAGCAGCAGCTTGGGAAGGGGAGGGAAGGCAGGAGATGCTTTGCAGACCTGGCTCCAGACAGAACTGAGTCATTTGTCGAGGCTGACGCTCTCGGAGCTGGTTGCCTGAGGCTGGCATGGCTCAGACAGGAGAGTGAGAATGCAGCCATCCAGATACACACAGAGGAGAGAAAAGTAACAGCTCCCAACATGTGACTGCAATGGAAGTTAAAAAAAAAGCATCCCCAATTAAAGCCATGTGTGTTGGTGGATGTAACTGCTCCTGAAAGGTTCCTGGAGGCTGTTTGTGCAGCACAAATGCAGCTGCTCTGGAATGCCCTGGATTAGAACAGGGAGGCTCCTCCAGCACACGAATCCCTGTGGAAACAGAGCTGTTCCTGCATGGCAGCAGCTCCCCCAGCCCTCCACCCTTAGGGGTTAAGGTAAGAGCTGTCTCTTGTCACCTGTCTCCTCCTCCCTGTCCCTGCTCCTGAAGCACATTTTCCACGCAGCCTGGTGCTGTGCCATGTGTTTTTTTCACTGCTGGATGATGATGATGTCTCTGTGCAGGAGCAGAGGTTTTTTTTTTTGTTTTTTTTTCTGCAGACATGCATAATTCAGTTGTCAGGATAAATGGGCTCCCTGGATTTGGAAATGTGTGTAAGCCTGATGCTGAATGCTCCCTTCTCTCACCAGTGTGAGGCACGGGGAATTCTCCCAGTGCTCCAGAGCAGCAGCCTGTGGTCTGTAAACTCATAGCAATACCTGTGAGGTTGCAAGAAGGATCTAAACTAAACCTAAAATAGGCCTGTGGAGAGGAGCATCCTTGCTGTATTTGGGAAGACTTTTCAAGAAACATGATGTTCATACAAACTCCTCGTATGGAAGAACAGGACCGGAGCCCACTTCACTCATAAAGGACGTGATCCGTGTGACAAACTCTTATCAAAATACGTGTTTGCTGCTGTTCACACCTTGATTAAACTGCACTAATGCCACGGTGTCAGAGCCAAGCTGATGTGGTGTGCGGGGAGGAGCAGGACTTGCCTCCCTGCGCTTGATTTGCACAGACGTGCGAAGCGTTTCCAGGGTAGATGTTTTCCGTGGAGCCACACTGGGACAGAAGTGCTAAAAATCCGGGGAGATGCGGTGGAGGACTCAGTCCCACAGTGCTGTGGAAGCAGTGGCACAGCTTGCAGGATGCTGGAGGGTTCCCTGCAGAGGCAGCAGACACCCAGCACAGTGCCAGACAGGCTGTTCTCCGTGGAGGAGCGAAGCCGAGCAGAATCCTCACCTTGCACAGAACCGTGTGGCTTTCTGGCAATCCTGCCACGCTCGGGTCTGTGGGCTTGCAGATTAATCTGATGGCATGCATAGATTTTTCCACAGTGCCATGGAGCGCCCAAAAGTACTTTTGGTGCTGCTCTGCTGGGTCTGGCTTTGCACTGAGGAGCTGCAGGAGCAGTTTTAGAGATGCTGGCAAGGGTTGCACTGGACACCTGGGTGATATTTGAGCCCGTGGGGAGCCTCTCTTTGTTTTTCAGACAGATGTGGAATGATCTTTACAAAATCCGGAGGGATGCCCTGCGGCTGTCTAACAGCCAGGGAGAAGAGCAGTGTCCTGTGTGAGCTCTTGCTCTGTTGGCCAAGGGAACCTTTTAAATCCGTGGGTGTCTCTGGGCTGGTGCCTGATTTTTGGCACCCCTGGAATTTCCAGGGAGAGCACAACAATGCTTTGAACAGCCCTCAGAGCAGGAGACAGCTGCAGAAAAACAATGTGAAATCGGTGCAATGTGCTGTGCTGCAGCTTTGCCAACAACAGCCTGTCCTGGTGGCTGGCAATGCTTCGGCCGTGCCAGCTCTGCCCACGTGCCCTGTGTGACCCGGGAGAGCCACCTTTGTGAGTCCCTCTGGTGTGGGCACACAGGGCTGTAATCACCGAGGGAGGGACTATCACAGGCTCTCAGTGGTGTGCTCTGGCTTCATTTCACCCTCCTCACAGCCTTTACCAGATGGTCATTTGAAAAAGAAGTTGCTGCTTGTTTGGATTCACTGGATTTGTCTGGTTCCTGCTATTTGCTCTTCAGTGAGTTCTGCAGGAAGTGCAAGGGCCAGGTTCGTGCTGGCTGTGTCACTAAGGTCCCATCCAAACCCCTTTCAGGTGCAAGTGCTGGTGCTGCAGAGCATCCTTAGCGTTCTCTTGGTGAGCTGGGATCGCTCAGCACCTCCCTGGCTCAAAGCCTGCATGGCCCAGGGTCAGGGTGTGAGTTTTCTGATGGATCCCAAAGGCCCCTCTCTCTTGGACTGAAACACTTGGCTTGGGGCTGACGGAAGCAGATGAGACAGGAAGGGAACAGAACCAAATTGGCTGTAGGTTGCTGTGGAGTCAGTGGAAAAACTGTGGTGTGAACTTTGTCATGGTTTCCTTTTCTGCTGCATCACGATGACAATCCCATTGCCGTGCCCCTGAGCGTGGTCTGTGGTTTGCAGGGGGCTGTGGGCAGGAAAGAGGCAACACGTGGGGTGTGTGTGCAGCCTGCAGCTGCTGCAGGAGGTTTGGGATGAGGTGAGACATGGCCAAGAACCTGGGACAGGCAGAGCTGGCTCCTTTGGCTGGCCCCTGGTGTTCCTGGGGCTTGGCAGCAGCTTTTCTGTACACAGTTGTTTCTGAGGCAGGAGCAACTGTCATTTGGGAGGAGGAAGGAGAAGTGGGGGCTGCAGCTGGAGGAGTTTGAGGCAGCTTGAACAGAGAATAGACTGGGGCCTGTGGGAGAACAAGCCCTGCTTTCACTTGAGAAGGTTGTGCAGGAAAGGAAACCTCGCACAGCCTGCGCAGCTGCCCAGAAAAACTGGGAGGATTGTGCTGGTGGCACTGGTGGAGCTGAGCTGGACCCTGCCAGCAGCTGGGGGTGGCAGGACCCTGGGGCAGGAGCTGGGGGAGGCTGTGATGTTTTCAGTCAAAGCTGTCTCAGCTCTGGTCCCGAGCTGCTCCCTTGCTGTGTCTGGTTTGTGCTGGCACTGCTGTGTTGGAGCTCCACTGGATTCACCCCTGGCCCAGGCAGCCCCTTCTCCCATCCCAGGGCAGCATCCAGGCTGCTCCCATGGGAACTGGCTGAGCCCCCACTGGGTGTCTGGGGGGCAGTTTTAGACAGGAAATGTTTGTACATCTCTCATTTACGGTTCTTCTGAATTTGGAAAGAACCCCCCCCAACCAAGACTTGCCCATTTTCACTGTTAGGTTTGACCTGAATGAGCTCCTCTGTACTGGTGGGTAGTAGAAGCTGAATGGCATAAATGAAATGGGTAACAAATAAATTGGTTGTTTTCATTGCGTGGTTGTTGATAAGGCAATTACTTGTTTTTTCTAATGTATATGGTAATTGTAACCTGCTGTATTCTGCAGTGTGTTTGTTTAAATCACAGCATATATTTTAGTGAGAGATGTGTTGACCCAATTGCCAAAGTAAGTTTGTAATGAAAAGCCTCTCAGCCTGCATGTCCTCTGCTGCTCTCTGGCTTCTGGAAGTGACTGAAGGAAATAGCACTTCACTGCTGCTGAAATCATCCCCAGAGTGCTGTTTAATGGCAGTGTGATGGATTAACCTCATTAGAGGTGCTAGTGTTGTACAAGAAAGCAAAATGCTCTTGGAAAAAGCAGGAAGCTTCCTTCATTGTGCTGAGTTCATTCCAAGTCTCCTCTGTGACAAAACAGGAATGTCTAAAACCCCGTCCTGTTGCAGGTGCTGGTTTGCCTGGAGCTCTGCAGGGCACATTGCAGGGGTCAGGTGCTGCAGGAACGAGACAAACTGCTGGGTTTTGTGTTCCTGGGAAGGAAAGAGCATCCTCGGGCATCAGCATCGTGATTCCACTTGTATTTGGCAAGCTGGTGCTCCTGGCCTCTGCATTTATTTCTCTTTTTCTCAGATGGCTGCTGGTGGTTGGGTTTATGCCCTGCTGATGAACTGACCAAAGAGATGGTGTTCCAGGCTCATTTCATTCTCGCTCTTCTTGAAAGTGAGTTCTCCTGCACAGTTCTTCTTCAGAGAATTTGATCAGTTCATAGACTTGGTGGATTTATAATAATATTTTTTTTCATTTGGGAGTCAGATCATGTTTTAATGAATTAATTTTCAAATTGATATCTCCTTAATCATCACTTCCTCAGACCCTGCAAAGTATTTGCATCTTATAATTCAAGTGCTTTGAAACTGGGTATCAAGTGAAACTGTTAACCAGGATGAGATGAAATTCACATTTGCCCCTTAATCTCATCTGAGCATTTTCAAGTGCTGGAAGTTAATTACATCCATGGTAGTCCTTTGATACTTGAGTAATTTTGGAGCACAATGACTTAAATTTGTGCTCACTGCCTGTTAGAAATTCGACTCCTCAGCTGACACAGAAAAATTTCCTTGTGCTCTCCGTTCTTCCTGTGGGTCCAGCTGGATTTGTGGGCAGGATTTGGGTCACAGATTCATGATAATTGTTGCCACTGTATCATTTACTGAGAGCCCAAACCTTCCAGCTGTTTATCAGGCTTCCAGAGGTCAGGAATATCTTTGGCTCCTGGAGTTGGGGGCATTTCTTGGGCATCTCCAGTGGTTGTTTGGTGTGAGCTGTGTGAGCATCCCTGCCTGGATGGAAGATGCCTCAGCTCATTCCCGATGGAGCAGCTCCCCCTGGCACTTGAGAGGGAGGGCCGGGCAGGGGCTCTGGGAGCCAGGGCTCCTGGGTTCCTTTCCCCTCTCTCCAGCTGACTCACAGCAAGGCGTAATTTGCCCACAGAGCCTCAGCTGCCTCTTTGAAAAATGGGGTAATTGCTGCCCTCGCACTTCTGCAAAATATTATGGAGTCCTTAGGCTGAAGTTTCTGCACCTACCGACTCCGCATCATAAACTTCCTGACAAAACGCTCTGAAAACAGCAAATAACTCCCATCTGTCCTCTGTTCTCCCATCCCCACGGATCAAAGCCACAGAGGTTGTGTAAGCAGGGGAATGCTGGATGACTTTTGCTTTCCAGCAGGCAGTGGGGAGTTTGAATTTGGATTTCTGACAATGACGCAGCTTGTTGGAGCCATTCTGCACTGAAATGGGGTCCTATTCAGCACTGCTAATAAGAGGGTAAAGGCAGCTAAATACAGCTGTCTTCCTCGGTGTCATTTGGGATTTATTAGCAAATATGCAGTGGAATTGAATCCCTTGTAAGTACTCTGCAGCTAATGGTAGATAGCAATTAGCTGAAATGACTACTGTGGAGCACTGATGCTGCATCAGTGAGGGGACAGGAAATCTGGAGCCAGCACACAGACCCGGCAGCTTCCAGAACTCCCTGTAGCTGTTCCCTCTGGATTCTCTGTTTCACGCCCTTAGCAAAAGACTGCGGTGAAAATCTCTCCGTCTGGGTAATCCCTGGAGCTCCAGTTTGAGCAAACACTTCCCCAGCAGCAGCAAGTGTGTGTGTATATTATTATTTTCAGCTCAGGGGTCACTGAAAGGACTCACTGCAATGTTCCTAGCAGTGGAAGAGTGTGGGGTGGGAACCTCCTCCCCTCCAGATGTGCTTGAAGGCACAGAGATGTGAAGGGATCTGGCCCAGATGCTTGGAACCAGTTCAGAAGCTGGGGAGGACCGGGTGCAGCATTCATGGTTTCATCTCTGACCTTTCCCTCTCCAAACTCAACAGGAGGTTTTGTTTCCTTCCCCTCACTAATGAGGTGAGGTGTAGGTCAGGGTGTCCCAAGGGCTCTGCCCTTTGGCTGGAGGGGAACCAGCTCCTGTGAGCCGGTTTCCAGCTTCCAGAAATGGTTTGAACCAGGCTAATTCCATGTCTATCTTGATTTGTTTGTCACCCTCTCTGCCAGCCTGGGTTTGATACAGAAAACTGCTCGTCAGGAGGGGATTAGTGCTGTGATGTGATGTGGGTGGGGAGTGAGGGGCTGTGCTGGCCACGTTCCACCAGGACTGGTTTTGGGAGTGAGATAATTGAGTATTTTCATTATCCTGATGCCAGGTTGCTGCTGGGTGTGTTGATGATACGGAGCAGTATGGATAAGAGGGACTGAAGGATGGACGGGTGCAGTGCTGTGGCAAGGGGGTGGTATCTCAGGGGAGGAAGTTGAAATCACGTGTATTTAGGAGCAAGTAATGGGATTTGAAAAGATGGGAGCTCATTTGGGAGCAAGAGAGAGGCAGGTGTGGATGTGCTGGACCCTGCCTGGGGCAGAGTAGCCAGGGAAAATTGCCCAAAACCCCTTGGGAGAGTGCTCCAGGCAGAGAAGAGCAGTGCAGGGCTGGCCTGAGGCTAAATGGGTATAAATTCACCGTGAATAAACTCGGGCTGTGCCTCAGGAGGATCTAGAACAGCTTTCCTCAGGTAGGGAAGCACGGAAAAATATTCGGATATTTCCCTGAGGCTTTGGCACAGGGGAAATGTGAACTCCCCCAGTGTGTCCCCATCAGTGGAGGGGACATCCCCGGGGGGCTGGAGCCACCTGGACCTGGTGGTTCAGAGCCCTCAGCTGCCTGCAGGTACAGGAGAAAGGAAATTGCTAAAGGGGAATAATTCCCAGCTTGATTGACTGGCAGCACGCCCTTGAAGAAAGTAATTATTTAAATGCATATTTAGTTCGTTAAGGAAGTGAATATGCATTTACACTGAGCACCTGGTAAATTTGATCCTTTTTTGGTTCGGAAAAAATGTTTAATTGCCCGTCACCAGCGCTCTGGAATTAGATTTATTTTTGTACAAAACTTAATCAGATTGCAAGTAAGATGCTAAAATCTGTTGCTTCACTAACTCATATCAATAGAAATACTAAGGGGGGTTTTTTACTACTCTTGGTGGTTTTGATTAGGTTTTTTCTGCCTTACCTTCTGTCTAAAAGCTTGGAGTTTTGAACTACACAAGGTCTGATTGGGAACGAGTTTTGCAGTCGCCCCCACTAACATGAATCAAATATCTATAAATACCTTTCCTTTTCCCTTTTCTCCTTTTTTTAAAGGCAATTTCACCTTGCAGGCAGGAAGAGGTTCTCTTGCCTTGTGGTATTTGTAATATTTAAGGCAGCAGACAACTGACCCCAGGCTCTGTCTGGTGACACGATAATTCTCTGTGTAACCTGATGGATTTGTTGTCAGCAGTGACAGGTTGCTGTGAGCAAGGCAGCCCTGAGCAGGGTGTTCCAGCCCAAAGTGGGCTCCCAACACTCCAGCGTGGTGTTCCCACTCTGGGGACCTCTGTCATCACCAATTTTAAAATCCTAATTATAGTGCTTGACAGCAGTCATGGTGATCATTGATAATGGCACTGGTGACACCTCGTGCTGCTCCCTCTGTTTCTCTCTTGACAATGTCCTTGGCTTCCCCAGCACTCCTGGGACTGTCTCTGCCTTCTCCAAATTGCTGAAAACGTTTGATATGTAAGAATCTTTGTATTTCACCTTTCCCAAAGGCGCATTTTTGCTGTGGAATTCTTTGAACAAGCTTGCAGCAGGCAAAAGGCAATCCGTGCTCCAGCTCCTCATTAGCTGCTGCCTGACAGTGATGGGTGACCCTGGGAATTCTTGTTCAAGGCTGCTCCTCCCGTTCTTCTCAGCTCTTTCTGCCTTCACATCAGTTATGCTTTAAAGAAAAACTCAAGGAGGAGGGAGGAAGGCCCTGCCCATGTTGGATTGGGAAGAGGTTTCCTCCTGCCCATCCCAGCACAGTGGAAGGTCACCCTTTTCTGCTTCCCGAGTGTGAGAAGCAACATCCATTCCTGGACT
Source organism: Daphoenositta chrysoptera (assembly GCA_013397915.1). Lineage (NCBI taxonomy): Eukaryota > Metazoa > Chordata > Aves > Passeriformes > Daphoenositta > Daphoenositta chrysoptera. The sequence goes on from VZRO01007026.1 coordinate 2,560,199, forward strand.
GGAGACTGGCAGGTGTCACATGGATGGGGACAAGTCATCTGCCAGCATTGTGCCACCCTCTCATTCCCCTGGCAGAACTCTGGGCAGATTGCTGACTGCATTTGTGGCCAAACACCGCATTTATATGCGGCCTTTTGCTGCTTTTTCAAAAAATATTCTCTTTGTTGCTGTGCTCTGGGAGCCTCCTCCTTCACTGCTGTTTTATGGGATTGTGTAACCCAAGGTGTGGAGGAGCTGCAGGACTTGCCCAGCTCCAGCTGGGAAGTGATGCTGGGACTTGTTGCTGGACACACCAGCCCTATTCTGATTTCTAAATTACAGCTGGTGCCTTCAAAACTTCGTTCTTGTCTGGCCACACTTGACACAGCCTCTCGTGTCCCTGCTTTCAGAATGAAATGTTTTGGTCTGGGACTGGATCTGGGGAGGTTGTTGGACCTTTCTGGCTTCTTGTGGTGGGGCTGGAGTCTGGGATGATTAAACTGGATGATCTTCAAGCTCCCTTCCAGCCCAAACTGTTCTATGATTCTGTGAGTATTTGGAAATCCCACCTGTCTGGAGCAACACCCAAATCTGAGTGGTTTGCACTGATTTAGGGCAAAGTTTATGAACAGGGGCCACTTGCAGTGACCTTTCCCCTCTCCCTGGTCAGATCTGGGATGTGCTGGTGGAGAGAAGGGTGAGCGTGGTGGGGGAGTTGTGTTAAGCAGCCCCAGTGTCCCAGCCATGGAAAAGCAGCTCGGGATGTGCAGAGTCTCCTCTGAGCTGCAGCAGATGGCCCAGCCCAGCTCCTCCAGCCTGTCCCAGTAATCTGCTGACTCAGGACGATGGGAATCTTCTTTCCTGGCATTAAGGCCTGAGCAGCAGGTGCCTGCTGAGGTGACACAGGCTCAGGCGTGTTCTCTGTTGTCAGCAGAGCAGAAACCTCACACCTGAGGGCTGGGAGGGAGCAGGATGTGCCTCTCAGACAGGGCTGGTTTGGAGCCCATCTAAATGGGCAGGGATGTGCTCTGTGGGATCTGCTTTCTGCTTTTCCCAGGTCTGGGAACTGCTCAGATAATTTCTGATACTTGCAAAGCTTCCTGGGTGGCCTCTTGGGAGCCTGGCAGGTTAAGGCTCTGCTCAAAGGTGACCTTTTGGAGGAACCCTCACCTGACAAGGGCAGGTTTGAAGCCCTTCTGCTCTTGGAGCAAACAGGCAGCAACAGGAAAAGCTGATGGACCACAGGGCAAAGTGCTTTGGGAAAAGAGCAGTTCAGAAGGGAGGGAGCTGCTTGCCTTTGACCATCTCACAGACTCTTCTAGAGCTCATTGTCTTGTGCACCACTGAAAATATGTGAGTGAACCAAGACACTCCTGCTCCTGGAATTCAGCTGTGAACTCACCTCTCTGCTATCTGAAACAGCAGTGGATGGAGGATATTGTATTTCCTAGAGGAAAGAAGACGTTACTCTCTGCAGGCCTCTGGAAACAAAAGCAATGCTCCTTAATTAATGGTTGTGCTGCCTGTGCAGATGAAGTGGAAACTGGAGACCAGCTGAAAACTGGAGAGCAGTGTGTGCTGTATGGGTGGGAAGATGCCATCAGCATCTGCAAAAGCCTGGATTGTGCCTACCTGCAAGATTGTTCCGAGTAGAGCTCAGCCCTGTTGCTTCCTTCTGCCAGTGGCTTTGGAGCTCTGGGTGTACGTGCAGAAAATGCACAGACAGCAGGAGAAGAGGTAGGGGAGGGCTTGGACCTTGTTGTCATTGACTGTTTTCCCTTTACTGGTCTGTCAGTGTGGTTCAGGTTTGTCTTTTTAGTTGTATTTTATGGGCAGTTGAGCTAACGGCTTTGGAAGCCTTTTTTAAGTGGAGTTTTAGTGTGCTCAAGCTTGTTCCTTGACCTTTAGTTGATTCCTCTGCCCTTGGCATTGAGTTCCTGAGTGCTTTTGAGCCTGAAGTGATTGAACTGCATGCAGAGGTGCTTCCCAAAAGTAGCTCTGGAGGGCGGGTGGGTTTTACAGGAGGGTTGTGTTTCTATCAATAATTGCAGTCCTTGTTTGTTGTCCGAGGCAGCGAAGGCTCAGCAGAGCAGGATGCAGAGGAAAAACCTCCTGTCCCTTCCCCTTGTTTGCTCAGGTCCCAGTCTGAGCAGTGATGTTAATTAGATAAGTCAGATACTCTGCAGAGCCTGTCCAAGGACAAACAGATTTTAATTAAGGGCTGTGTGCACTGGAAGGTCATGTCACTGCCTTGTGCCTGGGCAGTAACTATGGGAACACCAGGAAAGCACCCAGAGAGTGTGAGTGTGTCACAAAGTGGGCTTGGGGCACAAAATTCACTTTGGGGTGTGGCAGATATGATCCCACCCTTGCAGTGTGTTCCTGGGTTTTGTTGCTGTGGGAATGGGAACCTTCACTTCAAACTCTTAAAATACCCAAGAAGTTCCCTGCGAGCTGTACAGCCATGCCAGGAATTTGGGAAATGGGTCTCCAGCTCAGTTTTCTGGGCTGTTTACAGCTGGTGAACTCAATTTCTCAAAGAAAACCTGGATATTGGGAAGAGTTTTGTTTGGGCTGAAATTCGAGCTCAAGTTGGGCTGAAATTCGAGCTCAAGTTGGGTTGAAATTTGAGCTCAAGTTAGTTTGCTTCTGTCTCTGCCACCTTCTGACTGGAATTATTAACGCCAGTGGCAGTGGCTCATTCCTGCATTTCAGGTCCTCTCAAGATTCATCCCCACTAAGCTGCCTGGAGTTAATCCTGCTGATTTGAGTACAGGGTGTTTCTTGTCTTCCTTCAGTCCCAAAGCTCCTTTCAGCTCTTTGGGATGCATCAGCAGACACTTGTCAATACCTGATGATGATGCAGGATCTACAAATCATGGATGTACCTTGGGACTGATGAAGTTTTGGGGGAATCCCCAGGCAGAAGCTCATTCTTACTAATTTTCATGTGGTCTAGCAAGAGGATCAGCAGAGAGAAGTTAAATGTTTTTAGTCTTAATATTTTTATTCCTGCTATCGAACAGAAGCTGAGGCAGGGACAAATGCTGCACTAATGCCACAAGCAGCTTTCTTGTATAAATAAAATAGCCCCTCAAATGTGGGCTTTGCTTTGGAATCAATTATTTCTGTGGGAGCTCACAGGAGCTGCTTCACAACCCCCTTCTCCCTCTTGTTACCTGGTGGCTTTGGGGACAAATGAACAGAGAGGCAGAAGAGGTCACAGGTGTGTTTGGGGGGAGAGTTTAAAACCAGATCTTTTGCTATTTTTCTTTTGTTTGGTCAGTCCTTGTGGCTGTCCTGCTTTGGAGGATGCCGTGGGGCTGCCAAGCGCCGGGTGTTTGGAACCACACGGAGCCCACTCAGCAGGGAGGTGGGCTTGGGGTTCAGAGGGTTTGTGAACTGCTCGTGGGGGACTGGCTTTGTTTCCTGGCAGCTGAGAAAGCACCGTTCTGCCTGTTTGCAGGGAAAACGTGTCAGGGTTGGGATTTCCTGTGAGCATCTCCCTGAGCCCCTTGGTGGGAAGGGGAGGCGAGTGCTGCTGGGGATTCAGGAGATGTGGGAGCAGCGGGCAGGAGGAGGAGGAGCTGTGCCTGGAGCTGGTGTGTGCCGGGCAGGGTGTCCTGGCTCTGCAGAGCCCCTGACTGCAGGGCTGGGCCTGGGCTCCTGGGTGGCTTTTGGGAGCATCTTCCAGGACTCAGCTCCAGGAGGAGTTTGCTGGGCAAGTTGTTCTCTTGAGCCACAAACTTCCTCCAAGTGCTGAGAACAGACTAGAAACCACCTGTGGGCATTTATCTTCTGACAGACCCTTGCTGTTCTGCCTCTGGACAAGGCAGCTGAGCTTTTTTCTCAGCAGATGTCCACCTTTGACCTAGATAGTTTTGACTTTTGAAAATAAATTGAGCAGAAAAAGAGCAAAGAGAAGCATCTGAATAGAGGAGCAGGAACATGCTGTGTTCATCTCCCTCGGGAAGGGGCTGGCTTTGCAGCAGGCAAGACATTTCCAATGAAATCTTGGGGAGTCCCTTTGGAGAACTTGGGATAGGCATGGTCTAACAGGGACAGCTGTGACTTAGAGAGGACTTGGTGGAGCAGTCAGAGGGGAGTATTTTCTTTCTCTTGAAGCAGTGTCACTGCTCACAGTGCTCTCTCTGACAGCGTGGGGTGTGCCAGTGCCAAAGGTGTCAGAAAATGCATGGGGGGAAAGCTGGCCTGGAGGCCAATGTGCCAAGTGCCTGTGGAAAAAGTGACAGCAGGAGAGTTAATGAAAAGCAGAAACCGAGCTCTGGGAGCTGCTCAGCCAAGAAAATCTGCACAGTGCAGGGTTTTCTCTGGTATCCAGTAAAAACCTGTTACAATTTGGCTTCCCTCTCTGTTACCCCAGGGAAAATGGTTTGGGTATAAATACCTGGATATGTGGCTTCTGCAGCACCTGGAAGGAAAGCAGGTGTTAACTCCTGTGATGGTTCCATGTCTTGGAGCCAGGAGCCCTGAGCTTCTTGTCCAGGCTCCTACTGGGAACCCAGGGGCTCTCTTGGGCTGCTTGCAGATGTGGTCTGTAAATCAGAGAATCTTAGAATGGTTTGGGTTGAAAAGGACCTTAAAGACATCTCATTCCAGCCCCCTTCCACTTGGAGGTGGAATCTGGATGCTCCTGTGCTTTGAGTGCAGGGGAAAATTTACAGGTGTGCAATGAAGCAAACTGTAACCATTGCAGAGCAGAGTGGGAGCTCTGCAGCCAAACTCCTCTAGAAACAATTCCTTGTTTCTGGCAGAATGGAGGCATCGTGCCTGGAACTGGCCCTGGAAGGAGAGCGCTTGTGCAAGGCTGGGGACTTCAAAGCTGGGGCAGCCTTCTTCGAAGCAGCAGTGCAGGTGGGGACAGAGGACCTGAAGACTCTCAGTGCCATCTACAGCCAGCTGGGCAACGCCTATTTCTACCTAAAGGAGTATTCCAAGGCCCTGCTGTACCACAAACATGACCTTACCCTGGCCAGGTGAGTGTGTCAGCACTGCTTTGTCCTCATCAGCCACAGCCTTGAATGAGGGCAGGTTCTGTGGGCTCTGAACCCAGAAATCCACATCCAAAACTGACCGTGGGAGTGATTGTCCCATGGAGAACTCGGGACACGCCGAGGATGGGTCAGCTGCCCTCGGAGCAGGGGGGTGGAGAGAGGGATGGGGACGTGAGGAGGGTGCTTGGAGTGAGAGCAGGGCAGTGTCCACTTCTGTCCCCAGGTTCTCCCTGTGATGACCTGCAGTCATTAGAGCAGTTCTGAGACAGCAGACAGGGAACAAGGATCTGCCTCCAGAATTGTGGGAGCCTGTGGGAAGCTCTCCAGCTGGATGTGTGTGCTGGGAAGCTGCAGCTTGAATCTGCCTCCAGCAGCTGGTGAATAAAAGTCTCTGAGCTCTTTAACACCTTCATCTTGTAGAACCATTGGGGACCGAATTGGAGAAGCGAAGGCAAGTGGCAACCTTGGGAATACACTGAAAATACTGGGGCAGTTTGATGAAGCTGTCGTTTGCTGCCAGAGACACTTGGACATTTCTCGGGAGCAGGGAGACAAGGTAATGGCTCCAAAAGGAAATATTTCCTGGCTTTAAAAGTAATCTGCCTGCAAGTCAGGAAACGTGAAATGGTGAAGGTGGGCTTTGGAAGGAGCTGCAGGGTGAAGCTCTCCCCTCTGGCTGCCATCACACCTCTGGTGATGCTGTGAGGGTGAAGATGGGAAAGGAGAACGTGGCCTTGTGGTTCTGCCCATCTCTGCCCCGTGATGGAAATTCACTGGGATGTGAAGTTAATACCTTGCCTGCCTGTTCTTCCTCCCTTTAGGTCGGTGAAGCCAGAGCACTCTATAACATAGGAAATGTTTACCATGCAAAGGGAAAGCACTTGTCCTGGAACACGGCCCAGGACCCGGGCTGCCTGCCTCAGGAGGTCAAGGACACGCTGCAGAAAGCTTCAGAATATTATGAGTAAGTATCCAGGCTTGGCAGGGCCACTGAATCAGAATTTGCAGGTTGTAATAGATTAGGAATATTCCCCTGAGATGCCAAGCTGTGTTGGCAAATTAATCTCGAAGATGAGAAGATGTCTTTTATAAAATTTGAGCTAAAATTCATCCTGGCATTGGCTTTGTAAAACTGGCTGTGGTTTGAATTGTGATCATGCAATGAAGTGCAGCAGTGCTGCTTCCCCGAGCTGTGTTGGGAAGCTGAACTCCCAGCTCCTGCAGCCCCTGCTGCTCTCTGCTGGCCTCCGTGAGGATGGGTCCCTGTGTGTCCCCATCCCTGTCATCCGAGGGAAGAGTCACTTTGAAGTCCTGGTTCTTTTCAAGGATCTGCACTTGATCTTGCTTGTAGCATCCTTCCTTTTCCTAAATAATTTCAAAGATCACTGTGATGTGCCACACGGGAAGGTTGTCACCAGAATTTTGGGCTCATGTTTATCTCCTTGTACTTGAGAGTTTTGCTTTTATAATGCAGTTTTTTAAATAGGCTTTTTAAGTGAAGAGAGTGATAAGATCTTAGATCCCTCCCCTCATATCTGAGGATGTGGTAGTGGCTATAAATAGCTCACCACCCTTTTTCCAAGGAATGGTGCATGTAGCATAGCCAGGGAGTAAATTTGTGCTAGCAGTGAGTGCTCCACCATCCTCTGTGTGCTGTTTCTGTAAAGGGAGAAAAAAAGGTAAAGAAATGCCAGGAAGCTCCCAGAGCAGAGCCATGGCATGGGACTGTGGATCTCACCTCTCTCCCTGGAGCAGGACAGGGAAATCTTCCTGTGCCCCTGGTTCTGCAGTGAGGTGGCATTTCTGCTTTAGTGTGGGCTGTATCAGACCAGGTATCAGGTGTGATTCCTGCACGGAGCTGCCTGAGGGGACAGAGCAGCACGACCTGCACCCCTGGCTTGGCACGAGCTCCCAGAGGTGTCACCAGCCTGTCACCTGTGCCCAGGTGCTTGGGAGGGAAATGCCTTTTCCAGGGCTGGCTCTCCTTCCTTTCTGTGCAGGTTTCCTCGCCGTGTCCCCCGCAGGGCTGTGGCTCACGGATGCTCTGCCCTTCTGGTTTCTTTCAGGAGGAACCTGTCGCTGGTGAAGGAGCTGGGGGACAGAGCTGCTCAGGGCCGTGCTTACGGCAACCTCGGCAACACCCAGTACTTACTGGGCAACTTCAGTGAGGCCATCGCCTTCCACAAGGAGGTAGGAGACACCTCTGCTCCCTTCCCTGCCTGGTGGCAGCCTTCCTCCTCATTTTATTTTTGCCAGCACACGGAGATTTTCCCTCAGCTCTTCCCCTCCCTCCTGTGTGAAGCCCGGGGTCTGCCCTGTTGCACCAACTCACACTGAGCAAATCTTACTCCAGTCCCCATCAGCACCTCATGAGCAGCTTGAGGGAAGGGTGCTGTTGGCTTGGAAACCAAGGGAGGTATCCAAGGGCAAATTGCAGCTGGGTCTAGCGAGGGTTTTTTTCTGCTCTTAATTTGTCTCAGTCTAGATTTTAATAAATGCAAGCCATGGATTTAATTAAGCTTCTGAAAGAGCTGTTGATCAAGAATAAATGCTGCTTGTAGAACATAATAACTTTCTGCAAAGCTTTACAGGGAGGTGAGGTGACAAAGTCCCTGCCCCAATTCAAATGCAATTTAGCTTCTGTTGCAGTGTGTGTAGCAGTTCCCTCGCAGTGGAAGGTGCTCAGCACCCTGGCAATTCACTGCTCCTCCGCTTTTTAAATGCTGGGGGGACAGCACTGGGATGCAACATCACTCCCCCTTTTCCAAGGGCCTTTCCTGATGCTGGATTGCAGAAGAGGGAGAGGTTTCCTGACAGGCAGGTGCGGCACGGCCGTGCTGGGTGGGAGCTGTGCAGCCCAAGGAGTGGATGCCCAGGGCAGCTGCTGTGGGACAGGAAGGTGCCCCTGTGCTGACTGAGCTGTGTCTGCTGCAGCGCCTGGCCATTGCCAAGGAGTTTGGGGACAAGGCAGCCGAGCGCAGAGCCTACAGCAACCTGGGCAACGCCCACATCTTCCTCGGCAGGTTCGACATCTCCGCCGACTACTACAAGTAAGTGCCAGGGGCCGTTCCTGGAAATCCTGAGCTGTCACAGCCAATCCCTCAGCGCCAGGGGCTGGGACAAGGGACCTGGGGTGGCAGGGCTGCTGCTGTGGGAGATGCAGGGTGTTAGAGCTGTCACACCAAGGTGTCACAATGCAGGGCACACCAAGGGGTGACTGCCCCGTGGCCTGGCAGTGACCAGGGCTCTTCGTTCCCACCTGTTCCCTGCAGGAAAACGCTCCAGCTCTCCAGACAGCTCAAAGACCAAGCAGTAGAAGCCCAGGCTTGCTACAGCCTGGGGAACACGTGCACACTGCTTCAGGACTATGAAAAAGCCATCGAGTACCACCTGAGGCACCTGGTGATAGCACAGGAGCTGGGAGACAGGTGAGGGAGTGCCTCGGGTGAGGGTGCAGAGCACTGAGCCTTCTCTGACCTACTGTTCTCTCTTGCTGGGCTTAAACACCAGTGATGTGTGTTCTTGAAATCTCTGGGCAGCCCATCCTTTGTCCAGTCACGTGTCAAAAACATGACATGATTCACCTTCCTCATGTCATTCAAACCTGGGGATTGTGCCTTCAGTGCTGTGGCTGTGTGGGCTGAGTGAGATTTCTAACGAGGGGTGTACTTCAGGAAAATGCATCGTGTTCAGTGCTTTGCCAGTGGCTGCTGCTGTGTTATCCCAGGAGGGCCTCTCCAGAGCTCCCTTACATTCACAAAAGTTGTATTTTCCTTAAAAGCTGTGTGTTTAAGGCACACAAGATGTGCCACTTTGCCCCATTGCTTTGGGTTAATTCTGGAAACTTCCATGTGCAAACAAATGATGCTGCATAGAGGGCGTGGAGATGATGTATTTTGTTTCTTGGTCTTGTTCCTCATGATTTAGGAGGCTTGGCCTTTTAATTTTCTTTTAAATTTTAATTTTCTTTTTTTTTTTTATTTTTGAGAGGTTGGTTCCTTTTTCCTGGGTATTCTGATCCTGAGCCTTTTTGCAGCTGAAGTGACTTGGCAGCCAGCTCGTTCAGCTTTGTGCTGAATTCCCTTGGAAGCTGGGTGTCCTCCACTAGATGGAGCAGGGACATCAGGATGGGAGAGCTGTGCCACCACCCGGGCAGTCTGTGCTGAGAGCAGGCACAATCCCACCCAAGGGTGAATCATGCTGTGGGGGTGCAGGCCTGTGGGCTCCTGCATTTCTGGGAACACACCCTATGAGCAGAAGGTATTGAACAGGGTGACAAGAAAAACGTTGAAATGCTGATCAACCCGCCCAAACCTCTGAAAAGGGAGTTGCAGTCATGCTGAACCTCCCCCTGCGCCCCCAGGTGCTTTTTTTATCCCTTCTCCCCCCACATCTGCTGGGTTGCAGAGCTGAGCAGGCTCTGGGGAGCAGGAGGCTCTGCCTGCTCCTGCAAACAGCTGCTGGAGCTCCAGGGGCGCTTTCCCTGGCTCCTGAAAACCATCAGCAATGCCCTGGAGACCTCGTGGGACTCTGTCCCTGTCCTCTGCTGGGTGCAGTTCCAGGCTGTGAGCTCACCCTGGTGGTGCAGGTTGGGCTCAGCTGGAGCTGTTGCCTGCCTGCAATGTTCCCTCCTTGCCATCTCCTCGCTGCTTTAGCTCTGGGCTCTGGGATGTTGCATTCCCTCCGAGCAGCTCTGCAGAGCAGCCCTGGCTGGGGGAGGTGGAAGCTGGGCAGCAGCTCTGGCTTCTCCTCTCGGGCTGGTGCTCGCCAGTGAAGCCAAACCATCCTGAGCCTTTGCTCCACTGCTTAGATTTTGTCCCTGTGGGTACAGTCCTGCTTCCCAGGCTGTTGTTCATCCCCAGCTCTTGCTGAGCTCAGTGTAAGAAGAGTTTAAGGTGTCCAGCACGTGCGGTGGGGGAGTGTAGAACCTTTGTGGGGTGGAAGCAGAGCAAGGAGCCTGGCTGGCAGTGCTCTCCAGAAGGCCCTGCTGGGCTTTGCCCACCAATCCTGTGGTTTGACAGTTTCCTGCTCTGCAGGGTGGGAGAAGGAAGAGCCTGCTGGAGTCTCGGAAATGCCTACGTCTCCTTGGGGAGCCATGAACAGGCTTTGCACTTTGCAAGGAAACATCTTGAAATCTCCCAAGAGGTAAGAGAAACTGGTGTAAGTCAGAGGGAACCTGTGACCCTTGGTGAGAGCAAGACTATTTCATGCCAATAAGTTGTATTGATGCAGTTACCTTGCTCTCACTGCTCTGGAAAGCCCTTCCCTGCATGCTGTTCCAGTGGTGTCCTTAGGAACTGCAGAGCTTGGCTGGAAAACGCTCTTTTGATGGGAGGCTCCCAGCCTTCCCCTTAATTGCAGCAAATGTGTGAGCTGTTCTTTGCTCTTGACCAACGTTCCTGGGTGAGAAAGGACCTGGGGACTTGCCCACTCTGGCTGGCCAAGGTGCTGTGCACCCAGCAGGTGTGAAGGCACTCAGGGACCTCTTGGTCTCCAGTCTGTAAGATCCCAATTTCCTGAGCACAGGGAGATTCCAGCTGAGCTGGACCTGCAGTGTCCTGATGCAGTGGATGCTGTCCCTGGATGCACACAGCCTGCAGCCAGCCCTGTGCCACTGCCACCCCCTTTGGGGTTTCACCTTGGCCTTGCCCAGCTCTCTGCAGCTTTCCTGCCGTTTCCAGGTGGCTCAGAAGTGCAGAAAGCCAGAATTCCATTGTTTGCTCTTTTCAGTGTGTTGAGGAAATCGGCCGTGGCCTCTTTAGTCTTCCCCAGATGAAGAAATTGCCCTCTTGAAGCACTAATTGAAATCACCATCTGTAAGTGTGCTGGGTGTTCTCCTGCCTATTAGGTTGGCTAAATCTCCGAGTAGGGCTGACACAGCAGCCTAATTACAGATTTAATTATACTGATCAGACTCACAGAAGAAATACTGTTCTTTGGCCCTGTGCATTTTAGGACAGATTAACTTTCCCAGCCCTGCTCAGGCTGGGGCTGAGTCCTCAGAGCCAGACATCAGCTGAGGGGCCATGGGAGGACAAGCACTGGTGGTCCTGGGGTATTTGGGGGTGGAGGGGAGACCCAGCACGGTGGGGGTTCCCAGTGCTGTCATTCCAGGGTGCTGGCTGTGGGTCCAGCTGTGTCAGGAGTGGGTTCCTCAGGGCAGGTGGCTGATGAAGTCCCCCCATCACGAATTATGCAGCAGTGCAGAGACTGTCCCTTTGACAAGCACCAGGGTTTTGCCCAGGAGAAACCTGGGTCAACTCTGAGTAATTGCTGGAGAATTCAGCCTTTTCACACTGATGTTCATAACTCACTTCCCATCACCTTCTTCCCAACAAAAATCTAATGGTGACATTTGAATCCAAATGAAACCTGCTCAGGGTAACCACGCTGGAAGCTGCTGCAGGGTGATCAGAGGTTGCTCACAAAATTCCACTGGAATAAAGGATGTGTATGCAAAAACCTTGGAAGCTGCCCCAGCTCTAGGACACTGCTCTGGAGTACTTTTGTCACTCAGAGTGCAGCTGCAGGGAAGCTGAGGGCAGACAGCAGGGCTCTGCTGGGGTGTGTGTGGCAGGTCCTGCCCAGGATCCTTGTCCTGCCCTCGGTTCCTCGGTTGTTAATAGGGCTTTGGAGATGATCTGAAATGAGTGGAAGTCAGGGAAGCACTTAATAGAGCATCAAGGACTGTAAGACCTAACCAGGACATAGTAATTTCTCTGGAGATGATGTCAACAGCAAATCTCCTGTAATTGGCAGGGGGATCTATGCCTGGTGATAAGCCCTTTGATCTGCCTCCCTTTACTGGCGCTTGGGGCTTTGTCATAAATAATGTGGGGATTTATGGTTTTGTTCCAGCACGGCTCACGCTGCCTCTATGGCAGGGGACACAAAAGAGCTGTTGCCAGGCATTTAACAGGAATCAGGCCTCTCCAGGGAACAGCCAAGGTCTTCCTCTGTCACACAGGCTGCCCTTCCTCGGAAGATTAGAGGCTGTTTCTGGGTGACCTCTCCGTGTCTGCTGGTGATGTGCAGCCCAGCCCTTCTCTGGTTTGGTTATACTTTGAGGAGGACCCAGCGTTGTGTCCTACAACTCCTCATTTTACATAGCAGGAGCTGTTGGGCAGATCCCTTCCCAAACGTGTAACGTCAGCTTCCTTGGCCTCAGGCCAGCGAGAGGTGGGAATTGGGTAAAATGTGGACTTTTAAAAGACTTTTTAGAGCGTTGTGTGGGTAGATCACTAGGAACAACTTGAAGTTGTATGGCTGCGAGCCAGGAGAGAAGGGCTTTGGGAGCCCTGGTGTGACACTGCCCACGTGGCTGATGGCAGCGTGGCTGGCTGGTGCTCAGTAACTATGGAAATACTTGAGCAAGGGGGCTGGGACTTCCAGGGCTCTCTGCCAAGCCAGGGGTGGCTACAGGACAGCCCAGACGTGCACGTTCAGGCTCAGTTCTGTGGCAGTGGGCGAGCTGAGCCCTCTCAGTTCCTTGCACTGAGCTGTGCTTTGAGGTGCAGCACGGCAAGCACGGCCCCTCTCCCAAATTATCACTGGGGAGCATCCTGGAGAGCTGAGAGCTGGGCTGCGTGGTCTCTCAGGTGTCTCCAAGCTCCCTTTTGGCTGTCTCTGTGTTTGATTTTGGGGTGGGACTGGCAAACCCTTGGCTGGGGGCTGTTTGCTTGGAGCACCCCGTGCCTTTAACCATTTAACCGCTGCCCTGCTGGTTTTCCCTGCTCTGCAGATCGGGGACAGGAGCGGGGAGCTGACGGCACAGGTGAACATGGCCCAGCTCAGGGCAGCCCTTGGCTTGGGCCCCGGCGAGGAGGACGTGGGTGCAGCTCACCCCTACTCTGGCTACGAGGCACAAGGTGAGTTTCTGGGATTTTGGGGGCGTTGGGAGGCCTCGGGAATTCTGTCTTGTGAGGAGGGGGAGGCGTTTGCAAGTGGGCAGGAAATACAAATGCCAGAGCAAGATGAGGCGGTTGAGTGCCTTCACTACAAAGGGGACTGGGATGTGTTTGCTCTGTGCTTTCCATCAGCTGCAAAGGCAGGGAAGGATCCCCAAAAAAGGGCACAGAATGAGTTAACGCAATTAATCTGCTTTGGGAATAAAATTCCACGTGCCACGCAGCAAACCGGCTTTTGTATCTTTTAAAGCTCTGCAGGGCCCTTTTCACTGATTTGACTGATTTGGCTTTCAGGAGTGATTGGCAGGGATTTTTGGCTGCTCTTGTTCTGATTAGCACCCAGGAACAAGCCCAGGGCGTGGGCTGGAGGCCGGCTGGGACCGTCAGCACACACTGGGTGACATCTCACCCTTGGGACACCTGCAGCCATGCTGAACATGGAACCAGATGTGGCCAGGCTTGGTCACAGCAGCCAGAGTGGCTTTACTGGGCCCTGGGTCCCTCTGCCTCTGCTGCCAGGGAGCAGGGGAGCACAGATGGGACACCACAGTGTGTCCCCAGCTCGGGGACCGTCTGCCTGTCCTGGAACTGACCGCTGTGGGCACAGGTGGGTGCCTGGCATGGGCACTCCCAGCTGGCAGCTCCATGCTGGGGCAGAGTTATTAATTCACACCAACTGCATCCCAGGAGGTGTCCACTGATTAAATATGACCTTGTTGGCACAGGCACGTTCCCCAGGCAGCGTGTTCCCTTTGCTGCTGGCAGCAGGGACGTGGAGGGGATGGTGCTGGGGCCGAGGCACCGTGCTCTGGGAGGGGAGGGAGAGGCTGTGCGCGTGTGCTCTCCTGTTGATCTCCCAGGCACAACCTGCTGCGTCAGTGCCGGAGCTTTTCCTGGGAAATGGAGCTGTGGTGAGGGAGCCAGCGTGTCCTGCCGTGCCCCACTGGAGCTGCAGTGGAGCTGAGCTGTTGCCTCAGAGGCCGTGGGGGCCACAGCAGCTTCCCCAGCCTCCCTTTGCACGTCATCTCCCCTTTGTAACTCCTGCAAAACTCATTCCTGGCATTTCCTCAGGGGCTTCCTTTTGGCAAGTGACTTTGTTGTGAAGGGGGAAGAGGAAATGAACCTCAACGTTGGTGCTGTTTCTGGATCAGAGGGAAGTGTGGATGTGGCCCACGGGCTGCTTGCTGCCCTCCGGAGATCCAGATGTGCTGTGTTAACATCTGGAGCCAGCAGCGGTGCTTCTGTCATCTGACAGAGGCAGAGCCGTGCAGGTCTGTGTGTGTTGTGATCACTGGAGGATGGGAAGGGCTGAGCAGCTGCAGTCAGAGCTCTGGAGGCTGCAGTGACCTCCTTAATCCATGGTGCCCTTGCTCACATTCCCAAGGCTGGGGCTGTTTGTCGAGGGAAGGACAGAGTGTTCTGGGGAGGAACAAACGGCTGGGGTTTGCAGTGCAGAGAGGGAAGGATCTTGGAGAGCAGGATTTCCCCTCTCCAGCTCCTGGGAATGTGCTGGGGAGGTAAAAATCAGCTCCGTGTTCGTGGGCTGGGGCCACAGGGAGGGAGTTTGAGATCACAGCTGGCTCAGCTCAGGTGGGGAAGGTGCTGGCCCTGGCACAGGGAGCTGTGCAGAGGGCACAGCCTGTGGAGAGGAGCCTGACTCCTTGGTTTCTCCTTAGCTTTTATCCTGGCTTCAGTTCTCTTGTTCCAAACTTCAGTGGAGGATGAGAGGCCACCGATGTGTCTCTGAGCCCTTGAGGGAAGGGAGATGTATTTAATGACTGCCAGAAATTTTGGTACCCTTCTGTGCACCTATTAAATTATTAGAAGAGCATAATTATTTATATTATTAATAGCAGCAATTTACAGCCAGAGGAACATCTGTTTCTGTAATAGGAAGCAGGTGAGAGAGTTGAGATTTGAGTTGGCTTCTGAACCAGCCGTGCCTTTTGATGTTGACAAATCTCGTGGTGAGGAGAGCTTTCCATTTCTTTTTTTCCCATTCAGATTCTTTTCCTGCTTAAGGTTACAAAATGGCTGCATATTCCCAAGGATGCTAAAATCCTCTGATAAGGCCGATGTGATAGAACACATCAGTTTAATCAAGCAGGTACAGTAAAGCTTCAGAGCAAAGGCTGAGCCAGATTTTCACTGTGATGTCCTTCACAGGTTATTTTTCCTTGTAGGTCTTGGGCATTGCCCTTCACTGGGGTCTGTCTGGGGGTGGAAGGAGTGCCTGATGTTTTCCTCTGCTGTTCTGGCTCCCCTTGCTGAGCTCTTTGTGATTTTAATTAATATTCTGAGGGTATTTGGATGTCAGAAGACAAAGCTGGAGGCCAGGGAAGCAGGGCAATGCTGCAGGAGTCTTGTGAAAGCAGCGACCTTGTTGAGAAACGCAAACACAGAGAGCTTAAAGCAACAAACTGAAGGAAGCTGGAGAGTAGCTGGAACATGAAGTAAATAAACAGGGGCTGGGTTTGTTTCTCCAAACAACCAAAAACGTGGCCTTGAATAAGTCTCGTTCTCTTTCACACACTGCAAGCTAAGAGTTGAGTACTGGTAGGCTTCGCCTTTGGAGAGAAGTGAAGGACTTCTCTGTGGCTCCACGGGGTTGTTTTTGGGGGTGAAGGCAGCCAGGGCAAGAAGCGGCTCTGGGAGATGTCCTGGGGTGCAGACAGAGCGCTGGTGCCCCCTCCCCAGCTGCCCTTTCCCAGATGAGTTGCTGAGGCTGCAGCATTCTCGGTGATTTGGGCTGGGGGCACCGAGCCGAGCCCCTCCTGGTGCCAGCCTGGAGGCAGGGCCTGCTGCCTGCCCCGGGGGGGATCAGCTCTCTGGGGGTGCTGCCTTGATCCTCGGGGGGATCCTGCCAGCTGGGAGGGCAGCGCAGAGCCAGGGATGCCCCAGCACCCACGGGAAGGAGGCGCCGGGCAGGAGGCAGAGAGCAGCCCTGGCCACCCTCTGCACCTCTCCGGAGTGAGAACTGGCTCCGGGCTGATTTTCTCCTGCTTCCAGCAGCTCGGCAGCCTCAGCCATCTCCCGCTGGCAGCAGCAGTGTCAGGAGACACGAAGCAACCTCTGCTGGCAGCTGGGAGTGGGTGGGGAGGGCTGCAGGTGTTCCAGGAGGCGTTGGCATGGGGATGCTGCCAGAGCTGGCTCCTGGCACGGTTTCTGTGCTGTTTGCAGCACACAGACACTGCTGCCCTGCTGTGCTCAGCTCTGAGGGCAGCGAGGGACGCGGCCCTGAGCCTGACTGGGGGCAAAACCAGTGTAGGAAGCTGCAATCCTGGAGTACAAGGTGATCTCACAACTCTGAGTAATTGCTGTGATGTTGGGCACGGCTTTGATTTCGGATTTCCCCCACGCATGCAGTGGGCATTAGCTTTTCTCTGACCAAGGCTGGAATAAGGCTTATTAGCAAATGAAGCACTGTTAGTTTGGGTCAAAGAATGAGCCTGACTTCCCCCCTCTGCTCATCTCCTGCTGAGAAATGGTGGGCACGAGGCTGCTCTGCTTGTTTGGTGTTCAGAGGCTGCATGCTGGGAATGCTCATCCCTGTGTGAGGCAGCCCAGCTTCAGGTTGTGTTCTGCAGTGGGCACAAAACCCCACTCCTTCCTGAGCACTGCTCAGCTCTGTGGGGCTTTGATTGTGGGGCTTTGCATCCTCGATGCAGTTTTGAGCTCATCTCTTCACAGGAATCTTTGAACCCTTGGATCAATCAGGCTGGAATAGAAGAAATCTGCTTTTATGTTTCCCAGCCTGTTTGTTTTTGTTTGTTTGCTTGCTTTAAATATCTTTGAAGTACCTAAAAAGTGTTTAGGGCTGATAAAATAGGCAGGATTGACCCTCCCTCTGCTGATGCAAGCGGGGAGGTGGGGATGCTGCCCAGGGACAGGGATGTTCCTTCCCTGTGGTTTGCTCAATCTTCCTGCAGAAGACTGGCAGCTGAGAGATGTGGCAGTGTGAGAGCAGCATCTTGCTGACAGTGGGCCAGCCCTGCTCCCTCAGGCTGTGATTTCACTGTCTGGGGAGCATTTGCCTTCCCCCAGGCAGACGAGTCGGGGTCACATCCCCAGCATGGAACCTGCCCTGTCCTTACCAGTCACACTGAGTAAGTGCAGCAATTGAAAGTGCTTAATATTAAATATCCTCAGCTCTATTTGATTTTTCCCAGGAGCTGATGGGCTGCAGCTCAGCCTTTTTTTCATTCTGAAAATGCAAGCCCGAGGCCGTGCTGGTTAATTGTACCTGCTGACACAGCGGGTAGATGGATGAGGTGCTGGAGGAGCAGAGTGGCTTTTGGCCAAGTGGAAGGTAGGGGTGGTGGTCTGGTGGCTTTGTTGTGCTCCAGCAGGTGCTCAGAGCAAACATTCCCATGTGCCTGCAGGAAGGTGTCCAAAAGACCTGTGGTGGTCCTTCAGGGAGCAGGGCAGGAAGGATGGGAGAGCTGCTTCCACTGGGGGGGTTCTGCAGTGAAGATTTAGGACTTCTGAAAGATGCCTCTTCTTTATAATGAGTTTTTTCTAAATCTGAGTAACCTCTGCTGTTACAGCTGTTAAATCATTCCAGCACTGATGGGGGGGATGAACCTCTGAGTCATTTGGATTTTAAACTCAGTAATTTAGCACTCACTTCAGACTGCCCCAGTATTGGCTTTAGGAAGTTTTTAAATACTCTTCCCGAGTATTTAATGTTCCTCTCTCATCTTGCTGTGTACATGAGCCTCCTTCCCAGCATCTGAGTAAAATCCAGCAGGAGTTCTTGGCTCACAGCAGAGGAAATGCTCCAGGACTGGAGAAGAAGATGTTGTGCTACTGAAATTTGTTTTATCTTGATGCCAGGGGAGATGGCAAGTGCTGGAAAAGAGGATGTGGAAGAGGCCAATTCTTGAAGCCTGTGGCAGAGAAAGCACAACGTGGCTTGTGGCAAAGCCATCTATTCAATCAAGATTCACTCTCTTGTTGTGGGCAGGGAGAACTTTTTGGAAACGGTTGGTTCTGGGAAGCCTGAAGTTCCCTTTGGCTGCAGGTGCAGACTCCAGCAGCACTCCCAGCTGTGCTGTCCTGTCTGCTTCCCGAGTGCACCTTCCCCAGACAGTTTCCCTTGTAGGGGCTGTGTAGGAAATGCCACGGCTGTGGTGCTGCTCTGTCCAACAGCACAGCGTTGCCTTGAGGAACAGGATTCTCTGCTTGCTGTGCTTTTTATGCAGCACAGAGCAAGGAAAGAGAAAAAGGAAGTTATTTTTCTTGCCCAGCTAGAATTACTTTTTCTCTCTCTTAAAAGTTTCTGTATGGATGACCAAGGTCTGCTGTGGCATTTCTCTGAGCAGGGCAAGGCCAGACCCTCAGCAGAGTCTCTGTAATCTCTGGAGTGACCTCAGGACCACCCTCCTTCCCTGGCAAGGACAAGCCCATGGACAGCCAACCTTGTCTGAGCAGAAACACCTGGCAGAGCCCAGGATCCCAGTCCAGCGTGGGCAGCATATTCCAGGAGCTGCTGTGAGCTGGTGGCTGATCACAGCAGCATCCAGGAGGAGGGATCAAGTACATTCCCCCTCTTTTTTAGAGGATTTTACTGTGGGTGTTTGATGGCTGCTAAGCTGACACGTGGTTGCTCCTTCTCTGCCCTCCCTGAGTCAGTCTGGAGGACAAAATCGTGTCCTTGGGTTTGTCTGGCTGCTGGAGATGTGGCCCCTGTTAATTACTGTGTGTCACTTTCTAGCTAAACTCCGGGTTTGATCTCTGCTTGTTCCACACGAGCTGATAATGGATGGTGGGAGGTCATGAGACTTTGCTGTATCCTGGCAGAGAAAATCCTGCCCTTAGAAGGAGCCAGGTGTTGCTGCCAAGTCCATCACTCTGCTCTTGGATCAGCCTGAGGCTCTGAGCCTCTTCCCAGCCTGCTCCACCCAGTTCAGTTTATCTCCCAAAAGATCCTTCTGTCCCCACAACTGTTCCTCTGAAGCAGACGATTGCCTGGGGGGTTATGGTTAGAGGAGGCTGTGCCTGACATGGCCCAACCTCCCCACAGCCTCCAAGGCTTGTGTTTGTGAAGTGTTTCGTGGTTGGGTGCTCTGTTTTCTGCAAATACCCCCCCTAAATATTTCATTCTTTGACCCAAATTGCCGATGCTTTATTTGCAAATAAGCCTTGGTTAGAGAAAAGCTGATGCCTGTTGCACATCTGGGAGAAAACTGAAATCAAAGATGTTCCCATCATCACAGCAATTACTCAGAGTTGTAAGGCTACAAATAAGATCACCTTGTACTCCCAAAATTGCAGCTTTCCTACCTTGACTTTACTCCCACTGGGGGAAATAAATAAGAAATCAAAAAAAAGTAGCTCCCTTGTGCCATTTCTGTCTGCAAAGAGGACTCCTTTCCAGGTTTTGCCTCTTCCATGTGAATGTGAGGGCTCTTGGGCCTGTGGTCCAGAGCGTCTCCTCATTCCCTGTCCCCATCCGAGGAGCCTCTGTGCCAGCTGCTCACCCTGAGTGCAGTCAGCAAACGCCCCGGGGCTCTGGGTGCTGTGTAGATGTGCAGCATTGCTGTTATTTCTGTTATTTTCAGCCAGTTGCTCAGCTGTCAGACTGGATTGTGGAGATGCAGAACTCGGGTGACACGAGCACAGAGCATCTTCTGCCAAATCAGCCAGACGAGCATCTTGCTGCAAAAGCAGCTTCTCTTTATTGCCACGTATTGTGTGCAGCTTCTTTAAAGGAACAGTTTTGCCACGGGGAGAAAATGCAGGATTCCTGTTCTGGAGCAGGGTTTTGTTGTGCTCAGGGTCTTTTGGAAGGTGGAGATTTGCTTGTGCTCTGTGTGCCAATGGGTACAGCTCAGTGCTGGAGCCCAGTCCTCCCAGCAGAACAGGGATCATTCCTTGTCCTTGTGGCTCCCAGTTCTCTGTCCTCAGACTCAGAAGGACCCGGAGCTGTTGGGATTCCCTGGTCCTTTCCTGCCTGCAGGACGGGGGTGAGCAGATGGTCCTTCCCATGGATGGGCACACAGCAGCTTGGCACCAGCATTTTATGGCCCCGTCATCGTAAATAACTGATATTATTTGCTTTCTCTGTTTAGAGAAAAGTATTGTTCTACCCCAGTAGCAACTGGGAAAACAAATGCCACCATTTATCAGGTGAGTGCTGACAATAATAGAGGTCAAGTGGATTTATAGTGCCAGAACCCATTATGTGTTTGAAGACTAATTAAAGCCTTAAATGAGATGCTTGTCCTACTGGAGGCTGCTTTTCTTTTTTTTTCCCCTTCTTTCTTTTCCTGCTGCTCTGCTTGTTTTCCCCCTCCCCCTTTCCTCTGTAGGAGCTTTGCTGTAATAATGGAGCACGAGGCTGACAGAGCTCCCCTGATTAGATGTCAGCAGCGAATGATTTGAGATGCTCCGGGAGCACCAGGAGCGCTGGGCCGTATCTCCACTGTCACTTCGGAGCTGGGAAGGGTTTCCAGACCAGCATTCCACCCCAAACAACTGGCTGGCTGCTCTGATTTAATTACACTGAGCAATATTTAGAGTCGTCTGCCAGAATCAAGGTTCGGGTCTGTACAGCTGGGGGGAGGCGCTCAAAACTCGCCCAAAAGCCAGGTCAACATCTTGGTTAATGCAGGTGCAGGGGGAAATGGCCTTTTCACGAGGATACAGCATGTCCTGGTGCTGGATTTGTTTGTTGTTGGGGTGCCCCAGCTCCGTGGGGAGCAGAGGGCTGCGCGTGCGGCTCGCCCGGGAGCGCTGCGGGCAGCGGGGGCCGATGTTGGCTCCACAACCTTTCCCTGTTGGTCTTCCGTGCAGTCCCCTGTCAGGCTGAATTCTGCCTGCTCTGGCACAGCCCCCCAGAGGGACAGAGCGTGTTCCCAGCCTGCAAACACAGAACTGCTGCTCTCTCTGGGGTGGGGGGCCCTGCTCCGCTGCTCGGGCTGGAAGCGGGAGGGAGGGGGCAGAGGGAGAGGGGGGTTTATCAGAGCTGGGAGTTATCAAAGCACATGTCAGCTCGATGAGAGCTCCTGCCAGGGCTCCCTGAGCTGCTGCTACACATGTTCAGCTCGATCTTGTCAACTGCAGTCTCTTGGAGATGGAGCCTGTCCGTGGAGGAGCAGAGCTCTGCCTGCACTGTCTGCCCGGCTCGCCCCAGTGCTCCTTTCTGTGAGATCATCCCATCTCCATCCTTGAGAAAACTTCCTTGTGCTCTCCGTGGCTGCAGAGTAAATACAAGGACGTGAAAACCGTTAAACTCGCCTCTGCAACCAAACTGCAAAAGCAAGTTTTAAAAAAAGTTTAAAAATCCCCTTGGTTTGTGGAGCTGTTGAGATCCTAGGTAGGGGGGGAAGGAGGAAGAGATTTTGAAAAAAAATATTTAAAAAAGGAACAACACCCCTGAGCAGTGAAAAGAGCAACATCCCAGGAGCTCCAGGAAAACAGGGCATGAATGCAGCCAGTCAGGAGCGTTGCTCAGCTGATGTTCACAAGAAGGTTTAAACTCGCTCTCTTCGAGACCTCAGTAAACCTCCAAGACAGAGGGAGCATTTAGAAAGGCCCCTGAGGTTTCCCGTTACTCTGCAGCAGGCTTGGTAAACATGCCAATAAATGCTGGAGAGAGAGGGAAAAAAATCCTTCCAGAGGTGCAGACCTGGGTTTTCAGCTGCTCAATCCTTCCCGTCCCCAGCTGCTGCTGCTGCTGTGGATCAGCACTGGGGAGAAGGAGGCAGAGCTCAACTTTGGCTGAGCATTGAGTGGTGCTGCAGGTATTTCTGGGAAAAATAAGTTGGAGGAGGCTGGAAGTTGCATCTGGAGCCATCTGAGGGAATGGAGACAGAAAGTTAGCAGGACTCCTGCCGTGGGATGCTTGTGAGTATGGAAAGTTCTGCTCTCCTGGAAGGTGGATGAGGATGTGTGGGATGAGAAGGGGAGAAGCTCCCACACGTCTGGTGGGAGTTGCTGCTGGTGTGGGTCCAGTTTCTGGTCACCCTGAGTGATAGGAACCCTCTAAATTCTTCTTGTTTTAGTGGTGGTGAGTGGGGATCGTGTTTGGCCCCAGCACTGGCTGGGATTTCTCCTGGAAAAAATATCTGAGTTGGATGAAGTTTTTTGTAATTCTGAACTTCTTCCTTGCTCAGCTCAAGTGTGTGTAACCCCCACACAGTCCTAGACAGACACCAGCATCAGAACAAGAGAAAAAGACGAGTTGTTCTGCTGGGGCAGGCTCAGCTGCCTGTATCTATTAAATTAGCACCGGGCAGGTTTTCTCAGCTCAGATATTGATGGCTGCTGGCCAGCGGTTCAGTGCTCTGGGAGCACACAAAAGCACCTGAGGACAGAGGTGTGCAATTAATGACTCTTTAGACAGCTGGAAATGGTGTGTGTTTCTCTAACTGGGCACACTTTGCTGCTTTCTTGCTTTCCTGGAAGTGGCTGTTTAATGGGGCCGTGCCACACACTCACTTCCAGGGGCTGGCCTCGCCTCTGGAGCCCAAACGTGCCTCTGCTCAGGTGCTTGTAGGGGATTTTTATTGCAGACCCACCTTGCTGCTGTGGGTTATTCTGAGGGAAGCCACAGGCAGCTCTAGCAGTGTCCATAGGGTGTAACTGGGAGCCGCTGGGAACAACCCAGTGCTGCCTTCCCCTCGCTGAGCTCCTGCCTGAGCGACGTGGCAGCACCCAGAAGTCCTTCAGCCATCTCACTGCCACCTCCTCCGTGCTGAGGATGGTGGGAATGTGGTGGAACAATAGGAATTTTCTTCAGGAATAGTTGTTGGGCGTTAGAAGGGGCTGCCCGGGGCGTCACCACCCCTGGGGGGCTTCAGGGAATGACTGGACATGGCACTCAGTGCTCTGCTCTGGCTGTCAGGGTGGGAATCAGTTGGATTTGAGATCTTTGAGGCCTTTTCCAATGTAAATGTTCTGAGCTGCTGCCGGGTGGGCCCCTGGCTTTGTGTGGAAGGGGTAGAGTTTGGTGGAAACGCCGACTGCTCCTCGTGACGTGTGTGCCTCGCTCTCCTGTGTGTTCACATCAGTGTCTGTTCTCCACCTCCAGCCCTGATGTCAGTCCCCTGAACTCAAAGCCTGGCAATGAATCACCTTAAAACAAAGCTGGTGCAAATGTGCTTTTTGGAGTACAGGGGCAGAAATGTGCAGAAATGTTTTGCTGATTGGAGTCTGTACAGCTGCAAGCAGTAAATCCCTTCAGGGTGGTGAGGGGCACAGACACAAACTTTAGGTCACTTAGGAGCGAGCTGTGTTGAGTGTTCATGACCCTTGGTGAGGTCCCAGCTGACCTGAGCTTGTCTCTTGTGAAGCTGAGCTTTTCCAAGCAGTGCTGTCCCTGGCATTGGTGCAGTTTGGACACAGCCGTGGTGGCATCTGGAGCCCTGGCTGAGCTGGCTGAGTGCTGCTGCAGGAATCCCTGGAGCCTTTTTCTGTTTAATCCCCATGTTCTGCTTTCAGCCAGCCTGGATTTGTGAGTTTTGTGCCTTCTCTCTGCTAAGTGTGCCCAGTGAGCAGCTCTGTGGCCCCCTGAGCCCGGAGGGGTGACGAGCACCGGTGCTGGTGGGAGCTGGGCACGGTGGGGTTTGGGATTTTGCTGCTGCAGGAACCACACAGAGCTCCGTGGTTTCCGTTCTCAGGGCTCAGCCCGGGCATCTTTCCTCCCCCAGGACTTCCCCTCGAGCCTGGGAGCTGTCACAGGACCCTGAGTGCAGGGTTTCAGTCTCTGCCCCGTGGGGTGTTGCTGGAGTGGGGTGTCACATGGGGATCAGCTAAACCGAGCCTTCAGGAATGATCAGGGAAGGGCAGAAGCTTTCCCAGATTGGTGAAGGCATCCCAGGGCCATTTTGTACATCCTGGCTGTTGGTCAGCGAGGCCAGAGCAGCTGGAAGGAGGTTCAAGGGAGCCTGTGGAGGTAAAGAGGGTTTGGAAACCAGGAGCCACAGCTGAACTGTGTTTCACCCACTCTGTTGTTGTTGGAATCAAACATCAAAATCTTAAGAAATCTCAAATAAATGTCATAAATCCTGCCAAGTTTTGATTCCTCTGTCAGGTTCAAGGCAAGATTTTGCTCCCCTTAAGGCTGGGCCTATGATAATTAGAAAATATTTGCTCCTTCACTTAGTTTTCCAGCCTCTGTGGCTATACAGGAATGCTCAACTTTGAGTCCCAGAAACATTCTTTCAGTTAAAAACATGATGATAAAGCAGCAAATCCCCAGATGCATTAAATAGCCTATTTGTTATGATTTTTCTCAATGCCAGTCCCATGACTTTCGTGGTTTAGGGTGAGGTTTGTAACTCCTGAATTCCAGAGACCTTGTCTGAGATCAGGGTCGTGGTGTGACCTGGCTGCAGCTCGATAGCCACAGCCTCACACAGCGCTGTGACAGTGCTTAAAAAAACCCCAAAACAAAAGCAAAAAACGCCCACATTTGAATCTCAAGGCCAGCACAGCTGCAACATCCCAACCCTTTGACTTTTAGTTAACCAGAGCTGAGGATCTGTCGTGGTTTGGGTTCTCTCTGAGTGACATTTGTGCTGCTGGTGACACCCCCCTGATGTGAGTGTGCTGTTTTGCAGGAGCCAGGCCAAAGAGACTCCAGAGGAACAGCATGGACAGCTTAGACCTCCTCAAATTCCCTTCTGAAAAGGTAAGCAAAGATGTCTGGCCTCAGAGATTGTCAGTGGGAATCTGTACACAGATCCCAATTGGTTTGTTGTTGACTGGCTTCATTTGCAGGGAAATATGCAATTAGCAGATATCACTGGAGTCAATGGGATTAACCAAAGAGGGTTTCTAGAGAGCTTGGAGGAGAGGAACAGCTGGTCTGACTAAAAAGGCACTTAACACTCAAAAGCTGAAAAGGCACTTTTGGGCTTTTTTTTGAAAAAGCAGCCCTTTGTTGGGAGGATCATGGTGAGGGGTCCAGCCCTCAGCGGGGCTGTGGCAGGTCCGGGTGCAGTGACAGAGAGGGCAGGCACAGGAGAAGCAGCACTGCCCGAGGCAGGGGGTTTGTTCCAGGGTTTGTTCCAGGGGCTCCAGGGATTGCTTTGCTGCTGGGAATGTCAGATCCGAGCAGATCAGCGTTTCCTCTGTTCCCCAGGGCTGTTCTGCAGCAGCCGGGAGGCACCGAGCCCTTCCAGCTCAGGGATCATTGCAGTCTCTCAGAAATCCCTGCTGCTGCTGCCAGGGCTCAGCCGTGCCCGTTCCCAGAGGAGCTGGCCAGGCCTGCAGCCATTCTGCCTTTTGGGAATGGTTTTGGCACAAATCATTCACGTTCTCCCAGTGCTTTCCAGGCACAGCTCTTCCGAGTGTCCCAGGGAGCATTTCCCCCTTAGAGAGCTGTCACAGGGAGAAAAGGTGGGTGCAGAATTGCAGGTTTCAATGGGAAACAACCTCAGGCTTGAGAGACCATTTAGCTGCCTAAAAATCCCAGTAAACACAGGGAAGGCCAGGCAAAAGCTCCTCCCTGAATTAACTCTCTTTGGAAAATAAATCCAAATGTCCTGATGTATTTTTATCTATTCTCCCACTGCCCCTTGGCTATTTTGGCTCTTGCCTGCTCTCACCAACGTGACTCCATCTCTGGGGTGTCGATGGCAGGGACAGCAGTGCCCAAGGTCAGGGGACATTGGCTCGTGTGTCCTCTTTGGAGCAGCACAGCCCCGAGGGCTGGCCAGGGGCTTTGCTGATGTGTGACTTGCTGCTAATGCTGTTGGTTTCCTGCTCTTTGCTGTGAAAGCTGAGCACCACTCGATAGTTCAGGCAGGGTTCTGGATTTCAGGGGTTTGATGGGGAGGATGGAGCAAGCAGGGCTGTGGGGTCAGGTGTGAGCACTCCTGTTCCCCCTGCAGTGGTCCTTGAGGGGTGTGAGTTCACCTCTCCTTCAGAGTGTTCTGGATGCAATTCCTCCTCTCTGTGCCCCTGTGGCTCGCAGGAGCAGGGGGTTACAGCCCTGGGAGAGGCTCCTTTGCTTTGTGCTGTGCTGGGAGTGAGGAGCTTGCAAGGAGTAAATCTGTGGAGTGAGCTGTGATCTCTCCAGCGTCCTCTCGGTGTTGTCTCTGCCAGACCTGCCTTCTCTTTCTTCTCTGCCAGAGATGCCTGCAAAGCCAGCAAAGCCCCCCTGTTACCACACTTCCAGGAGCTCCTGCCCAGAGCCCCTGCACAGAGCTGTGTGCTGGGGCACACGGAATGCCCACCTCGGTTCTGAAGCTCCAGCAGGTTGCAGGAACGCTGCTCCCTGCTCTTCCTGCCCTCTCCAGCCTCTTACTCCTTCATCTGAGCCCCTCTGGTTTTATCTCCCAGCCTCTTGTTTATTCCTTTGTGTGCCAGACTAAAACCTCTTTCTCCCATGCTGGGTTTCACCCTGAAGGTGCTTACGTGCTGTAATTGAGTCATCTCTCCTGTTGTCTTGCACTGAGCAGTGCTAGGGCTCCAACCAAGGCTCTTCAGGGCACTTTCTAGTTCTGATTTATATTCATGTGGCCGCTTTTAAAGGTGTGGACACTGGCCTGGCTGCACTGGTGCCTTCAGCAGCACGCAGGGAAATGAATCTTCTTCCTTGTTCTCACTATTCCTGTTTGGAATCTCTGTCACCTCCCTTTCCCCACTCCTGGGGTGACAATCCCCATTTCTGTGTCTGTGGGAGCACCGAGCACGAGCCCCACGTTAACTCTGCTCCCGAGCCTCTCCTGCTCTGTGGGCAGGAGCCAACAGAGCTCCAGGAAAACCTGAGACAGGCAGTGGCTGCAGTGACTGTTTCTTGCTTTCCCAAGGACCAGAACGGGGACAGCCACCACGTGGGAGAGCTGAAGATCTCAGGAAAGGAGTTCTTGTCATTACCTGCGAGAACGAAGAAATACCGGGAGCACCAATCCAGCTCGGAGAGGAGACCCCAGGGATCGAGTGCCTCCCCTCTGGACGCTGGGGAAGTCCGAGTCCAGGTGCCACAGTCGGTAGGAAGATGATTTTTATCTCCAGTACTGATCTGGGAGTTCCTCGTGTTTGTTTTTACCCCATTTCCAGCCTGCTATGGGGGTGGCAGTGGGGCCTTTGGGCTGGAAAATGGAGTCTGTTTGTAGCTCTGCTCTGTTTGTTGGCTCTGGGGGCAGCTGTGGGCAAATCCTTTTGCCTCTTTGAGCCTCAGCATCACTGTCCTTTCAGCAGAGCAGTGGTGCCAGTCTCCATCACAAACTGGTCTGTGAGGGGTTGGCCCTTAGTGGTGATATTTGTAACCTTCCCCAAGGGACAGGAGTCTAGAGCTGAACTCGGCTGGGTTTAGGAGTGTCAGGAGTGATGCCTTTAATTCCAGAAAAACACAGCAGTTTGGGTGCCTTGTGGAGCTGATTTGATCAGCTCCTGGGGTTCAGGAGGAGTGGGATTGGTGCCTTCAAAAACCAGAGCCCTTCCCAGGTCTTTGGTGAGCGACCAAAAGTGCTGCTTGCCTTTGCCAAATGTAGGACTGTAGATGTCCTACCTCATGTTCTGATCACACTGATGGTCAGTGTGTGGAGTGGGCTCTTAGAATTCATCAGAGATGGTAGAAATCCTCATCCAGGAGCTTTTCTTTGGAAGCAGCACGGCTGGAGCTCATTTCCTCAAGAGCAGGAGCTGGCCCTGGTGTCGGTGATTTCCAGGTTCCTGGTGCTGTGCTGGGGAGCTCTGATCAGTCTGTGCTTGGCTCCCTGGAGGATGGTGAGGATCCATGTCCTGGGAAGCTCCCCAGGTGCCTTTTGCTGTTTTTAACCTGACAGTTCTGCTGGGTTTGGGCCGTTCCCTTCCGGTTGTGTTGATGTTTGTTGTGACACATGGCAAACACAAATACTGGGGAGCTTTCCTGCAGCTGTGCTGGGTTTGTTCCCAGCCCTGGAAACAGGGCTCACACCCACAATGATGGCACGTTTCTGGCTCGTGGGAGGGGGCTTGGAGGTGTTTGAACTCAGTGATCTCAAGTGAGAAGCCCCAAATCCTCAGCTTGTTGCCAGGAGAGACGAAGCGTAGCGGGAAAGATCAATGATCTCATGGGTGCTTGGAAGTATTTAGGTTTTTGCTTTACACTGAGTCTCTAACACACTATCACAGTTCTGTGATCGTGCACTGATTCCAGATGGAATAAATCCAAGCCAGAAAAGATAGGCCTATTTTTTTTTTTCCTTGGCATTTAAGAAAAGCGAAATTAAATATTTTCATGCTGGGTGAGAAAGAGTCGGAGCTGCAGAGCTTGGGGGATGAAGCCTGGCTGTGGAGTGGGGATGCTTGAAGGTGTTTCTAGCTCTGGGTCCTTTGTTCCTCATCTGTGGATCATGGGGAGAACAGATCCTGCTGTACCTGTGTGCCTGACTGTGTGGACACATCCCTTTTTTACCACAGACATTCCTGATTTTCAGTTCTCTGGCCACCGGGGACCGAATTTTTACACCAACTGGGGCTTTTTTTTTTTTAGACTTCTCTGAGCTCATTCTTCACTCCCAACAGTGCTCGTGGAAAGGGTCTGCTGGGAAAAACATTTCCTACAGCTCACCGGTGCAAACATGATCATTGAGAAGGAAAACAAAGCTCATCTGAGCCAGAGAGGAGACAGCAGCATGGGGGCACACAAGGCGATACAAAAGCAGAAAAAAACACACTTCTGCCAGAAATAGCCTTGTATTTTTAACTCAGACATTCAGCCAGAGACCAAACAAAAGCCACGCTCCATCAAGAGCTGGGAAAAGCATTCCTTAGGAGTGTAGCTGTGGATCCATGGGCTGTGCCTAAAAAAAGGCCCCGTGGGGCTTTGCCAGCCACTGGTGACCTCTTGGCAGCGTGTGTGGGGTTTGGGGGGTGTCCAGAGGGCTCTGTGGTGGCCGTGGGGGACCTGAGGGTCACCTCAGGGGAGTTTTGTGTGGTGGTGCTCCCAGTGCCAGCTTTGCCAGGCTGGCTCTGCAGCACGGGCCAGACCTCAGAGTGTTTGAAGTCAACGTTGTCCTGTGGGTTTTGCCAAGAGCAAAGCAGCCCCTCCGTGTTCTGCTGTTGCAGGGGAGTTGAAAAGCTGCAATTCCATCCATGGGAGCCTTTGTAATTAAAGGTAGCAAACCCCACCCAAACGGGAGAGAAGCTCTTCCCGGTCGGGCTGTTCAGACAACAATTCCCCCAGATTCCTCATTTTGCAAGGGAAAAAGCAAAAATTCCCTTTATCCATTGGTAAACCATGAGTCCTTAATTAGAGGTGAGCTCTAAATGTTGATCTGAGGGGCTTTTCTGGGGTGCCACAATCTCTGCTGTCCCATGGCAGAGGAGAGAGAACCCAGGCTGTGTGCAGGGAAAAAACTCATCCCAGGACTCCCAGGTGCAGTGATGGAACTCTGGATGAGCCCTGCTGTCAGCACAGCCCCTGACCTCCATCCCGAGGGGCTTCTGGCAGGTCCTGGGGTGAGGTGCCTGAGTCAGAGCTCCTGGGTTCGCCACCCATCCCCTGCCTGTTGTTTACCTCCCTCTTCCCCGTCGTGTGATGGGGTAATGCCGCTCGCCTGCCTCCCCCGGGGAGGTTACAGAGGCGTGATGATGGCTGTAAAGTTGTTTGAGCTGTGGATGGCAGGAGCCGTGGTGGTTGTTATTAGCATCGGTGATGATGCTGCTAATTACCGAGCTGCTGGGAAACTCCCCATGGGAGGAGGCGGCGGAGGGGAGGGGAGGCAGGGAAAAGTGAAGTGAGCAGGGCATGGAGAGGAGCCTGTCCCTTCTGGCAGCTCTGTCGGGCCCTGAGAGGAGGGCTCAGCCTGCGGGGAAAGCCGTGGGGATGCTGGGATGGATGGGAGAAGCCATGGCCCAGGTGCTGCGGAAGGTAGGAGAGCGTGGCAGGTCCCCCGTGCCTCAGACCTTCCTGCCAGTGCTGTGCGAGAGGCTGGTGACGAAACGATGCTCATGCAGGAGGCTCCTGGCCCTGCCGGGGCACAGAGGAGCTTCCTCACCCTTCCTTACCCTTCCCTGAAGTGGGAGCATTTCCCAGCCGTGGCCGGTGGTCGCTGGGAGGAGAAGGACCAGCCCTGCCAGGGTCTGGGGGTGAGCAGGGACAGGGTCCTGCCCACCCGTGAGCCCTGGTGTGCATTTCCCGTGGGAATGCTCGGGGCTGTGAGTGCCTGGCTCTCCACAGCAAAGGTGGGTTTGGTCTGGGAGAAGCTGGTGAGGGTGAGATGCTTCTGGGCACGTTTTTGCTCTGTTGCAGCAGAGCCCTGAGCAAAAGTGGCTGCGTTAGAGCTCGGTCCCTGTGCCTGCAGTTGTGGGCAGCCAGATCCAAGTCCCTCCAAACCCCTCCCTGGGACTCGTGCACCACACACCTTCTGAGTTTCCTCTCTTTTAAAAGGAACATCAAAGCAGAGGTTTTGTACTACATGAAACTTGCAGACATCAAAGGCTTGCTCATGAATTTAACCCCTCTCTCCACCGTGGTGAAGGTCAGAACGCTCCAGCTCGGGATTGACTTGGTAGCAGATGTGTTTTAGGAGTTATTAGAAGGTTACTGGAAGGTTGGGATTTTTCTAACAGAGATTGTGTTCCTCACCCTCCTCTGTGCAAAAAGGAGAGGGCCCATGGAAGAAAGGGGCTGTGTATTCTGGAAGAGACTTCCTGGGGACCTGCCCCAATTCTGTGTTTAAGGTCAGCACTGAGCTGAAGCCTTTGAGGTCGATGGGACTGAGCATGAGCCAGGGTTCAGGGGCTAAAACCCTTTATTGTGTCAAGGTCCAACAGCTGGAGCCAAACCCACCCCTCTCTGGATCTGTGCTCTGGAAATGGTCCTGATCCCCTGCCCAGGAGTGATTCCTCACTCTCCAGACCTGTCCCCCAGCCTGTCCTCAGCCAAGCCCATTTATAGTCAAGGGAAAGAGGAGCTGTGTTTGATTGCAGTGACGACTTGCAGGGATGGGTTGCTGATGTATTTAGACACTGAACAATTTTCAAGCACTCTGCATCGCCAAACATTCCCTGGGACAAATGTTTTTATAAGGCCTTTTTTATGATTACAGTGAGAAGCAACCATAAAAGAAGGGAATTTTTGTA
This sequence comes from Daphoenositta chrysoptera, assembly GCA_013397915.1. Taxonomy (NCBI): domain Eukaryota; kingdom Metazoa; phylum Chordata; class Aves; order Passeriformes; genus Daphoenositta; species Daphoenositta chrysoptera. The sequence continues at coordinate 2,591,124 of VZRO01007026.1, forward strand.
GGTCGTATGTCCCCGCCCCAGAGGCAGTTGCCAGAGTTCTGATGGTTTTGTGTCTCACGAGTTACTGGGGGATTGTTGGGCTGCAGGATGCTTGTGGTTGACCCTGTGAGGGTCAGCCCTGGGGGCAGTGGCAGGGAGCAGAGCTGGAGGATCCTGCCTGGCCCTGCAGAATCGGGGTGTCCAGGCAGCTCCTGGCTGTCAGGTGTCCCCATCCATCCCCTGTGACTTCACTGGGCTCTGCAGAATGGGCCGGGTGGGTGCTGGGGTGCAAGGATGTGTCAGCCTTGGGGGCTTCTGGCTCCACAGCATCATTTCCCTGGTTGTCTTGTCTTGTTTGAGAGGAGATTGACACTTCCACAATTCCCTCAGGAGCTGGAACGTGGGGTTTACACCAGGCAGCCTCTGCTGCCCTGTGGTGCCTGTGCATCTTCCCTCTCTTCTAACATCAGCTTGGGCCCTGCTTCATCTCCCTGATGTGCAAATCCCACAACACAAGGGCAGTGCAAATCACACCCTCCTTTATCCCACAGCCTCCACGTTTGCTCAGCTGCAGGGGTATAATTATGCCATTAGTGCTGGTCAGACTTTCTGGTGTAAACGTGCTCTGAGAGCCGGGGAGTGGAGAGGAAGGGAGAAGCCAGAGCCAGGGAGAGAGGAAAGGCAGCTGCTGCTAAATTTAAGGCTGTTCCTATGACACCTGGAGGCTGCTGTGGTGGTGTCAGTCCTCTTGGAAGTGAGCAGGTAAACACGGAACCGTGGCTTGTTCTTGGAGTGCTTTATCTTCCTGTTCAGCTGGTGGGACCTTCCAAAGTGCTCGGGGCAGGGAGGCTGTGCTGCTTCCTAGCTGGAGGCAGGACGTGCAGGAAAACCTGGAGAGCTCGAGCCTGACAGGTATGGGGAGGCTCTTCCAGGGATTTGGGCTGTCGGGAGGAGCAGTCAGGGATCTGGTTGTCTCCCCAGAGTCATCTTAAATTGTCTGACCTGTCTTTCTCTCTGAGTCTCTTTGTTGAGCTGTAGGGTCCTTCTGTAGCTCCTGTTCTCTGGCTCAGGTTGCACTGGTGCTGCACGAGGCAGGAGAGGTGTAAGAACTGCTCCCCCAAATCTGGAGGTGCAGCAGAGCCAGGGTTCTCAGGAGTTCTGCAGAGCCCTGACAGTAATTCTTCACTGGGACTTTGGTGCTGGCATGGGAGGCAGGGAAATAAATGTGGGGATAGAAAACCTCTGCGAAAAGTGGCTGCACGGAGAAGGTGGGGGGAGGCAGCAGCATTTTCTGGCTTGTGCTGCCTCTGCTGCATTCGTTGCCTCAGAGGCAAATTATCAGTTTCTTCCTTGAATATTAACAGCTGCCAGGTAATGAATTCCCCCTCTCTGTTTTATAATGGCACTAAAATTGGGATTTGCCTTGGTTTTCTCTGTAATTATCCAATGAGCCTGTGTGAGTGAGAGGGAGGCAGGGCAGAGCTGGGCAGAGCTGGCTCTGCTGCAGGCGAGTGTCGTGCCTGGGGGATTGAACTTGGGAATGACCCTTCCTGAGGGGCAAATCCAAGGGATTGAACTTGGGAATGACCCTTCCTGAGAAGGCAGGAAACTTCCATGTGCTCCCTGGGGCAGGGCTGGTGTTGGCAGGGCAGTGTCTGTATGGGCTGCAGGGATCAGTGACCCCGATCTCCCTGTCCTTGGGCTGTTTCTGTTGCTTGCACACCCCCTTTCTGTGCTTTCCCTTGTTTTCCCTGCTCCCAGGCTGAGGTCAGGCTCTGGATCAAAGCTGTGCCGTGTGGAAGGGAGACGGGAGGCAGGATTTGCACAAGCCCGTGCCTGTGCATCAACCACAGGCAGGGAAAAGAACCCACGGGCTGTGCCATGTGCAGGAGGGTGTCCCAGCCCTGGGATCCGCAGGGGTGACACCAAGGACACCCCGGGTCTGCAGTTTCTCAGATCCCTCAGGATGAGGATCAGGGGAATGTAGGAAAGGCTCCATATTCCATCCTTAACTGGCTATATGTGGAGGCCAGCTCTGGAGATAGAAAATTATATGAAAAATCCTCTTACCAGAGCAATCTGCTCTAGGAAGGAGGTAAAAACTGAGCTGCTTGTCCAAGGTCACCCAGCAGACTCGTGTCGGAGGTCTGAAGGTCTGTGACCCAGGCTGGAGGTGACAAACCAAGCTCCCCAAATCCATTCTTCTCCCCTTGACTCATTGTAACTGAGTTTGCAGTTATTGGCACTTTGAAGCCATAATTGAGGTCTGCTTTCCTCCTTGCACAACCTTTTCTCCCGGCAAACTGTCAGCCATCAAGTGGGATGAGACAGTAAAAGAGATGTTGCACTCACCATTTCCTAGAAACTGTCACTTTAAAGAGAACAGCACTGGAAAAAAAGGATGAATTGAAGCCAAACCCAGAGCAATAAACCTCCAAATGTCTGATTTCTCTCAAAATCTGGGACTTTTCATTCTTTTCTCGGGTCTCTGCCATGCCTGGGGCACTTTGTACCTTCACAGTTCCGGCCTCTGGCATTTATTAAACTTCACATGGCAGAGGAACTTAAAAAATATCATAGCCTAGGTTTTTTTTGGATGTAAATCAGCCTACCTGGGTTTAAATCCCTGGAGCTGGGGTGGCACCAGATGACAAGGGGGCATCTGGTGACTCAGGGCTGTGTTTGATTTTCTTGCACAACCATCCCCGAGCTCCCAGCTGCGGCTGCTGGGATCTGGCAGGGATGGATCCAGCAGGTCCCTGTGCTGGGAAGGGATCGTGGTCTGGCTGTGCTTGCTGGGGCTGCACAGGGAATCCTTTCTGTGCCAATGTCTTGTGTTTCTCTTTATGCAAATGATATTTAAAACCAGGAAATGCATGCTAATATTATGTTTCCTGGGTTTCACTGAAGGACAGAGCTGTACAACCAGACCGGTTTTGTCTGAGCCTTATCTTCCATCGTGGCTGTTTGCAGCTGCTGGGCAGAGCTGGAGGCTCCCCCAGAGGACACAAACACAGCACAGCCTTGGGGCAAGTTCAGGTTTTGTCTGTTATTGCCCAGCTTTGGGGAGGCCAAATCACTCCCTGAGAGCAGCCACTGGGGCATCCTGCCCAGAGCCTGCCTTCACTGGCACCAGGCAGCTCCATCCCTGGAGTCTGTGGTCAGGGAGGAGGGTTCAAGGAGGCAGTGACAGGCAGTGACCTCCTCAGGGGACAGGTTGTTCCCTAACCCGCTGCTTTTGGATAGACACTGTCCCATCAATGCAATCCTCTCCTCTGGATTTAGGGTGGCCTTGGGGTGAGCAGAGGCTTTGGGGTCTCTCTGAGCTGTCCTTACATCTGTACTTAGGGTGCAGGAAACTGAGGCCCCTGGGAGCTGCCTGAGGGTCCTCCATGGCTGCAGGAGAAGGATGGGAATCCATAAATCACAGGAAGGTTCAAGGGCTGTTTCTTGGAGCTTTCCTGATAAAACCTGCTGTGGCAGCAGGAGGGTTCTCCCCGTCCCCAGATGAGTGTGAAGGCAGCTGAGGGGGGTCAGGATTAGAGGTGCAGGCAGCAATTCCCAGCTGGACAGAAGTGTCCCTGAGCAGCTGGACAGAAGTGTCCCTGGACAGTTGGACAGAAGTGTCCCTGGTTTTGGCACTGGCTGCAGGCTGGGCACAGCCTGTGTCAGGTTAACGTGGCCTCTGCTCACACCTCACCTTCAGCATCCCCGTTTCCCATTAGCAGTGCTATTTTTAAGCCTCCCAAGGCAGTTAACACCAATTAATCTAAAAAAGCCCAAATAATGGTATTTCAGAGCCCCGGGCTCCCTCCCATTGCCTGTGTGGCCCCAGCAGCCCTGGCAGAGCTGAGCCCAGCCAAGTGCTCCGTGTGCAGGGAGGGCTGGAGAGGCTCCCCCGGGAGATGTGCAATTACAGCAGGGCCCCAAACCATCCCATGGATCCAGCTTTTCCATCCTGGATGGTGCTGTCTGTGCCACAGGGGAAGTTCCAGCTCCCTGCAGTGCTCACTGAGGAGCGATCGATGCAGCCCTGTCTGGAGAGCAGGCAGAGCCAGGCACTGCCTGTGCCTGGGTGCAGGAGGTGCCACTCCCCTGGGACTGCAGGAAAGTCCCAGCTGGATTCTTGGCCTGTATCTAAAGCCACTTGAATCCCAGTGATCTCTGGGCACTGTCATGGGAGCAAACCCCAAGCAGGGTGTAGTTTCATCCTGCCCTTTGCAGCAGCAGGTACAGAGCAGGAGATGCTTTTGGCTGATAGGGGAAGCTGCTCCTGCCTTTGCATGTGATTTTGTCTTGCCTGTTTCAACTCTTCTGAGCAGGGCCGTGTCTGACCATCGCCGCAGTGGCAAACCCACAGGTAGCAGCCCCAGGAACCCTCCCTGCCCCAGCAGGGCCAGGATTTCGTGTTTTGTGGGGTGCCTTGCACAACGAGGCCTTGATCTCGAACGCGGCCTTCAGGCATTACTGGGGTGTGAGTAAATAATAATTAAGATCTGGGCGTTTGCTGAGCCAGGGGTGTTTATGTGCAGGCTGGATGTGTTATGGGTGCTGATGTGGATGGGTGTGCACAGCTCCACGACCAACTTCCCCCATCCCCAGCACTCCTGGGGAAGGTGCTGCATCTGCTCAGCTCCTTCTTAAAACATCGCTGTGCTCAGAGCAAGTAGGTGTCTAAATAAAAGTCTGATTCAAGAAAGCAGCACAATTTTGGCAATCCAGAGACGAGCAGGCTTTCTTTGCAAAGCGTTTTCAAAGCAAACTGTCAGGAGGTTCCAGTGTGAGGTGCAGGGAGTGCAGGGGATGGGGGGAGCAGAACATCTCTGCAGCTGGAGCGTTGGATTGTCTCCATCACTGAAAAGGAGCTCACCTGCCCTGCTCCATGGGGCTTGGAGTGGGGATGTGGATAGAGAAAGTGCTCTATATATTAACCTTGTGCTAATTAATCAGGAATATGGGTTATACCCTTTCAAGCACCGGAGTTATTTCAGTTTAGCAAATTAGTGCTGCTCAGCTGAGACTCCACGGCTGAGCGTGGTCCTGGTTCCACCCCTCTCCAAGTGCAGAGTAAATCACTGCAATGAGCTGTAGCCAAACCCCTGTGTTTCACTGCTTGGGTGTGTGTTGGTGTGCACAGCCAGGTACCACAGCCCTGGGAGAGAGCTACACCCCAAAAACTCACTGCTTGTTGTCATCCACCCCCAACCTGAGTCGTTTCAAGCAGTAGTTCAGGTTCACTCCCAGTTTTGGTGTTTAAGGGATCCCCCAGGTTTTTGATGGGTCAGATTGACCTCTAGAGCCAATCATCTTCTGCACAGACTGCAGAGACTGACCTGCAGTGAGAATGCTTCTACCTTGTGTCCTTGGTCAGTAAAACCAGCTCCAGGTGCTAAATCCAGGCTGGTGTGTTCCTGTTAAATAGTGACAGGGAAATGCAGCCTGGCATGGTAAAAGCTGTCAAAATCCATGTGGAAAAGTTGCTACATTAACTGCAGAGGACTGTTGGAATACACAGAAGAGAGACCAAAGCAATTCTCACTGGTCTCAGCAGTGAGGGCTGGACTGACCTGTGATTTCAGGGCAGGTTGTTGTGTAGCTGAGGAAAAAGTGTAAATCCAATATTAATGTGGTTGTGGCACAAAGTGGCCTAATCTGGTCACGGTGGCAGTGGCTTCCAGACAGTCAGATCAGCACTGCAAGCAGCAGAGGTGTCAGTAGCACTTGAGCCAGACACCCCCGAGGCTTCTTCCAAATGGAATCAGAAATGATATTGTCACCTGCTGCTGAGCCACAGGCCGGGTTTGAGCCGTGTGTGGCAGCAGGGCACGGTCCCAACAGGTCAGCACTGACTGCATGACGGAAGGAGGGAGCGTGGGTGAGTTATTTTGATTTTGTTTGGAACAATAAAACCCGAGTTATTTGAAATCTTAACAACAGAACCAGCTTTTAGCACCGGCGTTTATAGGGATGAGTAGGCGAGTTGTTTAAAGGGAAAAAAATCTTTGAAAACAGTCCAAGTGAGGGTGATAATTTCATGCTCCAAGGGAAGCGTGTGCACGTCCTGGGCCTGGGCAGGGTGTGGATGGGCTGTGCCGGGGGCTGGGCACAGCACAGTGCAGGGCACACGTGTGCCCAGGGCACACTCAGCTCCCTGAGCTCCAACCTGACGTTGTAGGTGGTGTCTCTGCAGATCACAGATGTCTCACTCATTCTCCTTTGCTGCATCCTAAACTCGGAGGGAAAATGTCATTTCCTCATGTTGTTCCAAGCACAGACCTCCTGTGTGTGGGCTCTGCCCCTCTGTTATACTCATTTTCTGCATTTCCCCTCATAGCTGCAGATTCCCCCTTTCAAAGCTCTCCCAAGGTAACTCAGCTCTTCAGATCAGGGGCAGAGTCCCTGTCCTGGCTCATTCCTCTCTTGCTCCCCTCTATCCATGGATCCCCTGACCTCAGCCCCAGTGGGAATGGGGCTGCAGCACCAGCACTGAGCTCACAGGAGCTGTGCCCTCAACCCTTCTTTCCCTCTTCAGTCGGGGCCAGGTACCGAGCCAGGAGTCCTGGTCTCAGGTCCCACACAGTTTCCATCTTTCTCTGGAAATTACTGTGTGACTCCTGGAAATGAATTTACTGGTGTGGAATAGCGTGGGCAGTTCCTCAAAGCTGCATTTTTGCTCAGGTTAAAGCAATTTCCTACATTTGTAGTAAAAAATGAGAATGAAGGACAAGTGTGGACAGAGACCCGAGAGTGCCAGTGAGGCTCTGTCCCCATTTTGCCCCTTTGGAAAAGTACTTCCCTTCCCAGTGCCCCATTTCACTGTCAGAAATTCCCATTTCACAAACGTGAGGTAAGAACAGCTCTTTGGCTGCTGCGTGGCATTTCCATCTTTCCCTGTTTAAAACCCTGTTGCAATTAGAAATTTCCCTCTGTCGAGCAGTGTTACATTTAAATCAAGAGATGCTTATGGCGGAGCAGCCTCGGCTCTTGCAGTAAGACAAAAAAACCACACATATCTAATAATACGAGGAGCAGGAGGACTATCAGGAGCTAAAAATGGTCCTTCAGTATTTTGGTGCTTTAAATCCAAACGCTCAGATTGTGTCTGTGTGTGCACAGAGCGTTTGCTGCCGTGGTGCCTGTGCCTGCCGAGCCGAGCGTGTTTGCAGATGTAGTTTGGGAGAATCGATCCCAATCTATTTTTAAGGTAAAGTGAGTGTGGCGGGTGGGAGGTGAGGAGGTGGAAGGAAAGCTAAATATTCACGTAGCTGCACTGTGTGTTTAAGAGCATCATTTAATAACAGGAGGATCGAGGTGAGGGAGAGAGGAGCCTTCTCCGGAGCTCCCCCCGCACCGTGCCAGGGCACGGAGCGGCTCCGGGAGGAGGTGGTAGCGGGGCTGTCGCTTTAAGCCTCAGCTCGCACTCAGCGGGTCGCTGGAGCCGGCGACGTTCTTCACATCGCTCGGCACAAACCCCGCTCGGCGGGGCTGGGAGAGCCTCGGGCAGCCGGAGCATCCAGCGCCGGCAGCGCTCCTGCCCGCGGACATGTGAGAGCCGGAGCTCGGGGAAGAGCTGCCTGCTGAGGTCAGTCAGGGAAACTCGGGGTTGGCTTGTGTTTCCTCCTTTCCCTGAAATGAGAGGCTGGATCGCGAGGAGCAGCAGGAGGAGGTGGATACGGAGACGCAGAGGATTCGCTCAGGCCGGGATGTGCCGTGCGTGCTCGGGGGTTTAAAGTTTTCAGGTAGCTCCGGTGTGAACTTTTTATTATGAATATTTTTGCAGCTGCGGCGGTGCTCGGGCTGCTCCGGGTGTGCCGTGTCTGAGAGCAGAGCGTGCCGAGGGTGGGCGGTGGGTCCCTGAGCCCGGCCGTGCTCGGGGCACACGGGGTGTCTGTCACCAGCCCTGCCTGCCGGGGGGAGCGTGGCAGCAGCGCCCAGGGACTGGCACGGAAAGGGAAGTGGCCTCCTCAGCAAAGACCGGGAGAGTTTTACAGCTCTGCTGCCTCTGAAGCTGACGAGGAGTGGAGACTCCAGCCGAGGAGCTGGTGGCTGGGGACAGGGACAGCCCCGGTCTGGAGCCCAGGGACGATTTTCCAGGCATTTCAGCTCCTGGTAAAGCAGGCTGTGGATTTCTGCCAGGGATTTCCTTTCACTCCTCTCCTCCTCCCCCGCTTGCCTCTCTGCAAACCTCCCCCTCGCTGCCTTTCTCCAGGTGAGCTGGGGAAGTTCAGTGCCTGGTGTTTTTGGGGTTTGGGGCTGTGGTTGTGCCAGAGGTGCAGCCCCCACGGTGAGTTCGCCGGGGCGAGGTGTGGGGTGGTGCAGGATAAAGAAAAGCCACGTGCAGGGGACTGACAGACAGCCCTGGATAAGGTGCTCCCGGCAGTGGCGGTCACCAGCAGCACCAGCCCCGCTCCTGCTTGGAGATTTTGAGGTCGGCTGCCTTGAAAAGAGCAGAGGTAAGGAGCGGTGACATGTCTGGTTCACAGCGGGAGAGGCAGATAGGGCAGGGCACGTGAGCACGGATGTGTGGGAATGGATACCTGCCAAACCCGGGGCAGATAAGAGCCTGCTCGGACAAGGGCACAGATTTCCAAGGACTGTCCGCAGGGGAGAACTTGGTCCTGGGGACTGCTTGCTGGGTCCTGTCCCAGCTCTGTCACCGTGGGACATGGTCGGGTCACTTCATCTGGAGGTTGTGTCCTCCCTGAAATAAGGTGGCGTTGTGGTGGATGCGTTTAAATGCCGAGGCATCTGAGGGGGTGACAGTGTTGGTTTGTGCGTTATCCCTGAGCCCGCTGCTGTCCTCGCTCGTCCCTGACCTGGGCACTCTCCAGACACCTTCAGGCAGCAGCTCCCGAGCTGGATCTGCTGTACCAGACCCGAGCAGCCCTTGCGCAGCCCTGACGCTCCATCCTGCACTGGGTCAGGTCTGCAAGAAGCTGAGCCTGGAGGAGAGGAGGGCAACCAAAGGCAGGTCAGTGCCCTGGGGACACCAGTGTGAGAAAAGCTGGTCTGACAGAGGGACAAGGTTTGGCTCTTTGGGTGGCTCATGGGTGTCTGTGGTTTGGTTTGGTTTGGTGGGCGAAGCTGCCTTCTAAGGGGATGTTTCACCCGTGTTTGGGTGACCATGGAATCGCTGAGGGATGTGCCATGACTTGGCCAGCACAGAAGTACCTGCTGTGGTGCTTGGGGACCTCTGGGGCACTGTCCCAGAGCGGATCTGACAGGCTTTGGTGGGGCTCAGCAGCGGTGTGGGAAGAGCTGCATCCCGAGCTGCTGTGGGGGCAGCAGGAAGCTGTGGGAGAAGCCACCACCAGAGCGTTGGGTTCAGGGGATCTCTGGCAGCAGATGTTGGTGTGGTGGGGGCACAGCTGGGGCTGAAGGGGGGTCTGGGTCGCTCTGGTGCCACAGGGAGATTGGGACAGGGTGCTGATCCCAGGGTAGGGCAGTGGGAATATGTCAGAGAAGGGTTCTCTGCACAGTCCCGGGTGGGCAGCAGGTCCAAGGTGGAAGCCCTGCAGGGCATCTGTGGGCTGTGGCTTCAGGTGTTGGGAGCTGGAGTGGTTTAGTTCTTGCAGTGAGGCTTTCTACCTTTGTTTAATGGCTTTCCTGGATCCGAGTGAAAATGGCCAAGGGGGTTGAGGTACAGGAGTCGGTTCTGACTTTGTTTTGCCTTGCCTGGGATCGCCTCAGCTGCACATCTGGAGCGGTCAGACTGAGGGATTGCCCCAGGAGATGCTGCTCCATGTGCTGCACCTCTGGGGCAGAGCTGGGCAGCCCAGGACCTTCTCAGCCCAAAACTGTGACAGGTTTTGTTTGGTGTGAGAGTTTATGAGAGAGGAGAATGGGTGGCATTGTGCTCCTCCACGGGGTATAGTGACAAGTGGGGCTCGGGGCTCCTGAGGAGCTGGTGGTCCCAGCCCGCAGGGAGAGGGGACAGTGGCAGAGCAGGCGCCTGTCACTCTCTGCAGCTGCTTCTTGCTGCCTTTCCAACACCTCAGCTGTGGTTTTGCACATCCTGAATCCACCCAGGCAGGTTAAACAGCCTGTTCCTACAGCAGCAAGGGAAAGTGTGCAGAAGCCTGGACGCCTTCCAGTGGCCTCTGTGGGGAGAGTCCTGCTCCCGGCCACTCTCAGAAAATGTGAACAAAGCTCTGATCCCCACGAGTGGGACCTCTACCTGCTTGGGATGCTGCCATCCCCGTCCTGCCCGAGGTCAGGGAGCAGGAGCAGAGGCTCCACACTTGTCCTTGTCCCTGTGTGGGCAGAGGTGGGAGCGTCTCTGTGCCTGTGGCAAGGGTGAGCATGTTAGCAGCCAAATCTGCCCCGGGGTGATCTCTGCAGTGCCAGCAGCCCCCGGGCCCCTCTGCCCCGTGCAGATGGGGTTGGTTTGACTCCTGTGACGGCATCTGGCTGCCACAGGAAGGTGACAGTTGGCAGAATTTGGGCAGTTGCAGTGCTGGAGGCAGAGGACGGGGGATGAGGCCGGGCAGGGACACCGGCCATGAGGTGGGAAGTGGTCTTAGGGCTGGACACTGAAGCTGGTGTTTAGGAGCCATTTCGGGATGTGGCTGTGTGTCTGCGCTGTGGCAGGGCTGTTGCTCAGCCCCACGAGGGGATGCCCTGGCTCCCGGGAAGCCTCCTGACCCTGGCTGTGCCAAGCCCTGGGCGAGCTGCCTCGGGAGCAGATGGCGAGCCCCAGGGTGTGATCACACCTCCATCTGCCCTCGCAGCTCCTGCCTCGGGGCTGGGAGCAGCCTGGCAGGAAGGAGCCGAGCGCTCCGTGCCTTGTCACATTTGGGCATTTTAATTAGAGAGGTTTAAGCCTGGGGCAGGGTTTGGCTGGAGGGAGCCTGGTGCCCTGGGGCTGCCCTTGGGCCATCCCGGGCTGGCACAGCCCTGGCAGCCCTAACATGGCCCAAGGGCACCGACCTCCTGCCCCTCGAGTGCCACTGGGAGGTACTCGGGCACACAGCCAGACACCTCCATGCTCCGGCTGCTCTTCCTACTGATTCAGAGCATCCTTTCCTCTGCCAGGCACGTTGGGAGCAGGATCCTGACACCCCGAATCGCAGGGTCTCTGCAGGATGTGCCCCGGGGGATCTGGTCTCTGTGGAGGGGCAGCCCTGAGCTGGGGGCTCTGGCCAGGCACTGCCAGGCTGCTCCTGCAAGCTGGAACTTCTCCCGTGGATCCAGCACTGTTCTGATTTACTCCATGCAGTCGTGGAAAAGCGGGAGGAGGCTCGGTGTGAATGAACCGGTTTCCTCCTCTACCCTGAAATTTGGGTCACACAACCCAACATAGCAGAGCTGTGAGAGATGCAGTTCACCCTCAGTTCAAGCCCAAGCCAGCTTTGATTTCCGAGGTGCAACTGTTGGTGGCTCAAAGGGTCCACTGGAGCTGTGGCTTCATTAGTGGATGAGCACGTGGCAGGCAGGAGCTGAGAGGGGTTTTTCCCCTCCCTGATCAGCTCCCACATTGCCAATGTTCCTCTCTGGCCCGCTGCTAATTTTGACGCTGCCCTAAATAGAAGCTGAGTGCATCTCATCTGCTTTGCTTAGCATACAGGAAAATTGTTTTCCTTCATTTACCCAATCCAACTTGTGGCTTTAACCCTGTCAGCACAAGTCTCTCCCTACTGCAGAGCTCCCACGAAGGGCTTTGCCTGCCCCTGCCCTGGGGAAGAGCTCTGGTGGGAACGGCACCGTGTGTGGTAGGACTGGGAGGGCCCCCAGGCTGCCCAGAGTGGCCACCAGCAGAGCTGGGAGAGGGACTTTGCTTCAGCAGCAGCCAAGGGAATCCCTTGCTCCACTGGAAAGTCAGGCTGGCTCTCCTTGTGCCCTCTCCATCTCCCTGATGGGATGTGCAGCCCTCCAGGAGGGACCCAGTGCCCCTTCCCAGACTGGCCTCAGCTAGAAAGTAGCTCAGCACAGATAGACCCAATTCTAGGAGGTTTTGCTTGCTTTCTATTGTGGTATTTTTTTCCAGCAACTGGTGGGACCAGCTTGGTGTGTAGGGAAAATACCCAAGCCTGGCAGATGCCCCTCTTATCACTGGCTAATTTTATCTCCCAGTCCAAGCGACTCCTTGGAAATATCTGTTGTTCCTGCTGCTCTGTCTGCTCCAGATCAGGACACACAGCCCCTCTCCCTGCTGGAAGTGGCTTGGAAAGGCTGCCTCCAACGCGAGCCTCCTGCAGCACGACTTAAATATATCCCTGTCCAGTGCAAGGTGCTCATTTGGGGCTCTTGTGCAAGAACTGTTGTCCTGAAAAACTGTAATTTTGTGGCATTTTCAGCTGGGTGACTGCTACAAGTGCTGTGCTGAGGACACGGGCACCGAGGGGAAGCGTTGGGGTGTGAGGGGCAGTGGCCTGGAAAGGCTGGATTTAGCTGGCGGAAAAAGCAAACCCTGAGCTCGGGCTGAGCCCTGGCTGGGCACACGGCGGCCCTTCAGCCAGGGTGGCTGCACAGTTCCCCTCATCCCGCTCTGAGCCCAGCCCTGTCCAGCCCCGAAGCTCCCCTCGGAGCAGTGCCAGGGTGAACGCTGTCCCCTTTCCTCTCCTGTTTCCCATTCAGCCTCCAGGTTGCTCTGGGTGCTCTGCAGTGACAGCGGCTGCTCTGCACGGGGCTCCTCCGTGTGCTGGGCTCGGGTTTGGGCTGTGGCAGTGCCCGGAGCCTCTGGGATCAGAGGGACTGAGCTGTGACCCCAGCAGGCTCCAGACTGTGGGGCTTGGCACGTCTGGGGCACAGCCAGGAGCCGGCCCCTGAACAGCCCAGGAGAGGGCACGACCATTCCCGAGGCTGCGCCGGACGGAGTGATCGGACTCAGGGACTTGTTCGGGGTGTTCTGACTCTTCCTCTCTCTTCCCAGAAAATCAACCGGACCCCTTCGGACGAGGAATGCTTCTTTGACCTGTTGAGCAAGTTCCAGAGCAACCGGATGGATGATCAGCGCTGCCCGCTGGAGGAGTGCCCAGCCGAGGCTGCGGAGGCAGCTGCCACGCGGGTCCCTGCCCTGGCAGAGCGGCTCTGTGAGCACCGATGCGTTCCCAGTCCCTGGCCCTGTGGCAGCGACGCTGCTCTCGCGGCGGGCCCAGCTGTTGTGGTTTGCCCTGCAGCCCGTGATGTTTTCCCTGAGCCTCAGCTCTCTGAACTTAGCAGTTCCTTGGCAATCTCCGTCATGATTTAAGGAAGGAAAACGCATTCTTATGTAAATGGTTGCCGAGGGGAAGGCTGGAGAATGTGAGCTAAGGTTTGGGGAGTAAATTAGGGAGAGAAATGCAAAATACACTTGGATTTTTTCAGTGTGGGTCTTTAGGTCTTGGATTCTGAACAGGGAGGTTGGCACAAGGACTTGTGCCCCTTCCAGTAACTCCAGGAGGAAGATGATGATGGTCACATTGCTGAGGGAGCTTTGTGAGAACCTGGGGTCTGGGACATGCAGGGGCTGGGTCAGGCTTTCTCAGGCAAGTTAAAATATTGCCAGTTTTTTGTAATAGCGTTGCCATGGAGGAAAAACTTCTGGATTTTGTACTGTTCTTGGATGCGGTGGTGATAGGTGCTGTGTGAGGACAGAGGAGCCAGAAGGATGGATAAACAGTGGGAAGCTGCTCAGGCAAACAGCTCAGCCCTAGGAAGGACAGGGATAAATTGAGGAAGGCGCCTGACAAATAGACAGGGCAGGAAAGGCAGGGCTGTGTTTGTGCTTAGGTTTTGTGGCTTTTTCAGTGTTCAGGGCCTTTGTTTAACCCAAGCTGGGGGGAAGCTCTAAAATGCACAGATCACCCTCACACGCTTAATCACCTGCACAAAAGGCTCAAACCAGTTACTTAAACTGATGGATTTGTTCATAATGAGTTTCCAAATGAATACAAAGAAGTAGGTGCCAGGGCAGGGGCTGAAGCAGAGGAGGTCAGGCTGTGGCAGGAAGGCAGGTTAGCTGTGAGGTGAGAGGGTTTTTATCGTCTAAAAATAAGGTGGAAATGAGCATTGCTTTGTCAAGAGATGTATTTCTGACACACAAGTGCATTTGGCTGTAACAGCTGTGTAATTTAGGAGACGGGGTTGAAAACGCGGAGCTTTATAGAGAATGCACGAGCAGCCCCACGTTCTGTTCGGCTCATTTGGGCTCTGAGCCTTTTGGACGTGTTATTTTCAAGGATTCTTTGTGAGCTGAAGAGGAGGAAACTCATCTCTGCGTCAGCACTGAGATTTTCTTGTGTTTCTGCAGCTCCATGAGCTGGGGCTCTAAGAACTTACGTTGGGAGGCTTGCAGCAGGCTCTGCTCCAGTGCTTTGTGCTCAGGGGAATTAACACCACTTGGGCTGGATTTCTCACAGTTTTCTTGTCCGAGTGCAGTGTCTGTTTTTTGGGAGCCTTTCCCTACCCAGCAGCTGCAGGAGCCAACAGGCTCTTTCCAGGGAGCGCTGCCCAGAGGCGTTTCCAGAGGGTCAGTGGTGGATAGATGACATGTATGGTTCTGGACTGGGACCCCCAGCACCAGCACAGCCCTGGCACTGCTCCGTGGGAACTGCAGCCCAGCCCAGGAGGGTTTTGCTGGTGCTGACGCAGGCCCTGCAGCCCGTGACAGCCGGACTCACCTCGGCAGTGCCTCTCCTTGAGCAAACAGCCCGGATTTCTGGGGGGCCTGGGAAGGTGCTGCCAGCTGAGAGACTCAGCCAGGTCTGAGCTTTGCTGATGGCCTGTCTGGCATCACTCCCAGCCATTGGGACAGCGTGGGTGCCTGTCACAGCCACAGGAGCCCTCAGGAGCTCTGTGCTCACCTGTGATTGCCCAGCTCTGCCTGTGCCTCTTGGCTGGAGGTGGAAACCCCGAGTGGAAGCGGCAGTGGAAGCTGCTGTAGTGCTGGGAGCAGCAGGGATCGCACCCAGGCAGTGGGCACTGGATCTCCTGGGCTGAGGGGGCACCTTTGGTGGCCTCCAGGAAGTGGCCAAGCGCAGGCAGGAGCCGGGAGCCCCTCAGGGGACCCAGCAATGGGAGGTGGGTGTGGGAGATTCTGCTTTACCAAGGCACCTGATAAAGCAGAGCACCCCTCTGCTGCCTGCTGGGTTTGTGTGGGTTGGAGAAGAGTTTGGGGAGGGGGCTTTGGGCTCTGCAGCTCAGGCAGAGCGGTGACCCTGCCGTGTGCTCCTCTCCCCCCAGCACAGTCCACCATGATGGCATCTCCACAAACAGAGGAGTTCTTCGACCTCATCGCCAGCTCCCAGAGCAGGCGCCTGGACGACCAACGTGCCAACGTGGGCAACCTGCCCGGCCTGCGGATAACCCACAACAACCTGGGCCACCTGCGTGTGGAGGGGGACGCCCAGGAGCCCGGGGACGAGTTCTTCAACATGCTCATGAAGTGTCAGGTACGGTGGGGGAGCTCTGACACCTCTGCTCCAGCCCCGTGCTCCGTGGCAGGGCTGTCCTGGCCCTGCCCTGTGCTGACCCCCTCTCTCCCCTGCAGTCCTCCAGGATCGATGACCAGCGCTGTGCCCCCCCTGACTCCATCCCCCGTGGCCCCACCATGCCCGACGAAGATTTCTTCAGCCTCATCCAGCGTGTGCAGGCCAAACGCATGGACGAGCAGCGCGTGGATTTGGCCTCAGCCCAGGAGGAGGCCGAGGAGGAGCAGCAGAGGCCTGGTTCCAGCTAAGAACTGGGCTTTGGGCTGGGGGGGTTGTTTCAGCTTTATTTTGTTTTTTAAAAAGGAAAAAAAGAGTAGGTGGTTTCAACCCTGAGCGCTCCTGTGCTCCCAGTCTTGTCCCGGGAGCTGCACCTCCATCGTGTTCCTATGGGAAAGCCCAAGAGATGGGGGACAGTTTGTAAACAAGGGTTTTTTAGGACACTTGGCCACTGTAAGACTGGGCACAGCACCTGGAAGACTTCAGCAGCCCCTCTGCTGATCACGTAAAACCCCAGGAACTTGGAGGAGCCTACAGGGGGTAGTTAACTCTGGCCTCGGTGTCTTTTATTTCCACAACACCTTTAATTATACAGGGAAAGGGAAGAACACCTTTTCCATTTTGAAGTCCTTCTGTCTTCCCTGACACAAATGGCTCTGGATCCTTTCCTGGAACATCTTGTTCAGCTTTGTTCCTTCTACAGGAGAAAATGAGCCCAAGTCCTTTAAACCTGACTCCATCCCAGCTGCATTGTGGTCCCACACACCTGAGTGTATTTTAGGTTTGCTGAGGACTCTCTGGAGAGCCCTGGACATTCTCTGCTTCCAGCTGCAGCCCTGCAGGACCTCCTTCCTGAGCAGGGGCAAAGCCTCACCACCCTGAGCTTTTGTGGGATTTGTTACCTCTGGAGCCCAGGCAGCTGTGCAGCCCCAACTGCAGCCCCATGGCGCTGTGTGCTCCTGGGCAGGGAAAAGGAGGTTTCTGCCCAAGTGTTCAGCCCACGGCAAACAGGGACAGCTCCTGGTGCCAGTGAGCCAAGGTGAGGGTGTCCAAGACAGAAGCTGTGTGTGACAGGGCTCTGCTTCAACAGCCAGCAAAGCTTTCTGCCCATGGCTCGTCCCTCCTCCCTTCTGTGCCAATGGCCCTCCTCTTGTTTCTCCCTAAACCAGCACTGAGCTGCTCCCAGTGAGGCACTCTGGTTCTGTCCACCCGTCTCCAGTCACTGGAGCCTCAGGAGAGCCCCGGCCTGGGGGGCTGGCTGGCTGGGAAGTCACATTTACTGTCATTCCTTCCCCTTTTGGACCAGCTGGAAAAGCTGGAGGAAGGGAGCAGGGACCTGACTTGAGGAGGTACAGTATTTTTCCTTTGCTTGACCAGAGACTATGCTGGACTTCAGAAATTCCAGCACCGAGTTGTGCCGAAGCAGCGCCGTTCCTGCAGAGAACAAATCAGCACTTTTGATTCGAAATGCATCTGATGGAAACATGCCCAGCCAGCAGGGAGATATTTTTAGCCCAGTGATGCTGCTCGTGGGGCATTTACCCAGCCTGCACTGACCATGTGGAGTGGCAGCTGCAGTTCACCTGCTACCTGGGAGCACTCACCTGCTGCTTGGCCGAGGCTGGGCCTCCCTCCTGGGGCTGGGCAGAGCTCTGGAGAGGGGAGAGGACAACCTGCCCATCCCCTTCCTACCAGCCAAGCTGGCTTTTGTAAAAGAGGAAGACACTGATGATGATGACCTGACCAGCTGCAGGCTCAGGCCTGTGCAGCTCTCAGTCAGGTGGTGAACTGGAACCTGACCATTAAGCTTTCAGAGGTATTATTGAGGTATTATTTGCCATATACTTGAATGTATGAGCTTATTTATTTTTTACATGTGCATTTGCTAATGTCATTTTAATGGGGAATTTCCAACCCACAGGTACTTGGTTTTTTTTCTAAAAAATAATCTGCCAAATGGATTAATATATTAGAAATGAATACAGCTCAAGGGGAAGGGGCGGGGGGAATTGTGCTTAATAAATATTTGTGTCTAAGCTTCAGTGCAAATGCTCATTTCCATTATTTCCTGGCTGACAGCAGGGCTAATCCTGGCCCTTTGGAATAGGGATGGGGCTGGATGGGGGTCTGTGGTGACAGACACCACCACATGGGGTAAGAAAATTGTTGTGCACCCACCTCCACATCGCTTTACACTATGAGCACGTGGGGCTCCTGGCAGCCACCACCACCCCAGCCCTGCCTGCCTGCCAGCATAGATGTGGCTGTGGAGGGAAGGCACAAAGCCCTGAGAATTCCCTGCCCAGAAGTTTCCAGGACGACAGGGCAGACAGAGCAGCCCTGCATGGCTGAGAAAAGGCCACTGGAAAAGGCTGAGGAGAGGCTGAGCTGTTCCTTTCAGGCTCTGCCCGGTCTCGGTGCCGCCCCGGCGCCTGGCCCAAAGCTGGGCTGTTCCCCAGAGCCAGGGGACACGGGCAGGGGGTGCTGGGCACAGCCCTGGCACCAGCCCTTGGAGAAGACACTCACAAAGCAGCAGCACCAGCTCATTCCAGCGCAGCAGGCAGGAGCAGGCTGTTGGACTGGGCTAGAAGGTGGCCTGGGAACAGCAGAGTTTGGATCCTGAGCCCTGTGAGGATAAAGCCAAGTCACAGCTGGGCTTCCCACGCCTGGCTAATTTGTGCTGGCCCCTGCCAGCCCTGATCACAGATTAATAAACAGCCACCAGCTTGTTCTCATCAGGTGTTCTCATGTCTCTGGGTGCCTGGGCACAGCAGCTCTGTGTGACCTGGGGACAGAACCATGCCCTCAGGTGTGCAGAGACTTCCCAGGATTCCCAGGAGCAGGTGATGGCTGGGACTGAGTGCTGGGGGTCTCACCTCCTGTCTCTCCATCCTGAGCAGCTGGGGAGGGCAGCACAGGCTCAGTCTGAGCTCCTCTGAGCAGAAGGCCCTGGTTACCCCTGAGTCTCCAGAGCAGCCTGCAGCGGTGGCTGCTGTGCTGAATCCTCCTCTCTCCCGTGCCGCCAGGCTCGGTCCCACGTCGGGAAGAGCTCTCCGATGCTGACATCCGCTGGAGAGCCGCGGGATTGCCGGCCCGGGAAGTGCTGCTGCAGCTGTGGAGCATGAGTTACTGGGAGCAGGGCTGTCCCCAGTGCAGGGCAGGTCCTCTTCGTGAAAAACCCTAAAAATCCAGCAGAAACACGAGATCCTGCCCTCTCCTACCCAGCTGTACACAAGCAACCAGAGGCACTCACAAAACAGGGCTGATGTCAGGCCTGGAGAAAGGCATCCAGGAGAAAAGCAGCTTCTCCTCACTCCCTGCCTTTGGCTAAAGGCTGTGTGCTCACCTGTGCCCCCTTTCCAGAGCAAACCCACTGCCCCATGACACAATATTTTTCAGAAAAAGCAGCTTAAAAAGGGAGCAAAAAATTCGGTTTTCCACCTGCAATCTCTTAGCAGCAAATCTGCTTGTATTATATGCAAATTCCCTCCCATGATATTGGCCTGAAAGAACTGCCACCCTCCATGCTCAGAGCTGCAGTAGCAGCCCCAGGTCACAGGGACCTGTCTCTGTCCTGCCTCCAAAGAGCACCTGGTTCCAGAGGAAACTGGGACAAGACAACATTGAAATCTAGGAACAGCCAACATAGATTTTGCTACATTTTTTACTATAACACAGCAAAAACTGGCACCACCTTCCTGTAGGTGGGACCCAGTAACAGGTAAGAAAGGTATGGAAAACAGTATAAAAAACCCAGGTTGTAAACGAGTTGTTTCCAAGGCAACACAGATCCTGCAACAGCTGCTCTGTTCCACCCCATCAAAGGCATCAGCACCATGGAAGCAGAATGCTGATTTTCAGATTAAAGGTAATAAAACAAGCACTTTTCCAGCAGTGCTAATAGGTGCCAGCAGGCCAGCTCAGGGGGAGAACACAGCAGTGCATTGAGATGCAAGATCCTGTTTCTCAGTCCTGGGTCACACCAGCAGCTGGCTGTTTCAGGGAGAGCTGTATCTCACCAGGAGCTGGCTGATGAAGTTCCTGCCCCTGTTAATCCCTTTGTCACTGCCACACCCACAGGAACATGACAACTTCCCTGGTGGTCTGACCCAACTCTTATAATGCAACACATTTAATTGTTATGAACACTCCAGATGAAGGAAACTCATTAATGCCTGCATTGCCCTCACTGAATCCTTGGCTGATGAAGCACCACAAGCACCTGGGGATGCCTGGCTGAGAGAACTGGGTTTGCTCAGCCTGACACACAAAGGCTGAGAGGGGCTTTACTGCTTTCTGTGGCTCCCTAGTGAGGGGGATCCATAGAGGTTGTGGGACCTCCACCCTCAGAGATATTCACAAGATCCTGAATGTCCTCCTCTGACAAGCAGATTGGACTGGAATCCTCCAGAAGGCTCTTCCAAACTCATTTAGTCTTTGATTGCAAGTTCAAAACCCTAAGAAAGCAGCTGCACAAGAAACAAGCCCTAACAAAGTGCAACATGATCACCTCAGTGCCTGATCCACCACCACCCAAGAGCTGCACACTGACAAACTCCTACATCTGTCATTTATTACTTTTTACATTTCTAACTAATCTTAACATACTGCAGCAGCACTAATAAGCCCCTCAGTATCTGCCAAGACAACTTTCTAGGTGCTCTACTTCTCTCCACCATGCTCCACAACTATTAATTTTGCCTTCACACCCACACTCCCCCTCACCAACAAGGAGTTGTAAAACCCCCATGCTGGAGCTTGAGTAGGATCAAAATACAAAACTTTCAGCCCTGACATGAAGGGCACAGAAACAAAACTCTGGAAGATGTCAAAGTACAGATAAAAGCAGCATTTGACTGCATTAAGAGCAGGTGATCTTAATGACCCTCCTGCAGGGGCATTTTGGCTTTAGAATTTTGGGACCCATCTCCTCAGGTGGCATAAATTACCCACTCTCAGTTGCCACACCTGGGCACCCTTAAAACCTCCAGCTCCAGCTGCACCTCGTTAGGTCAAACACACATGGACAAAGAATTTCTGGCTGCCTTCTCAGCAGGGAACAAAGCCAGGCATGGGACACTGCCTCAAAGTCAGCAAAACAAGTACCAGAAAAAATACCTACACCATCTCTAAAGATACCAGCTTGATCAAAGGCAAAACTACACAAGGCAAGGACACACAACAGAGAAAACCCAACACCCGAGTTTATTTTAATCACAGACAGTTGAAATCGGGGAGTGAAGGTGAAGAGTCTCTTGCCACGAGCAGAATGACCCAAATCCCACGTGTCAGGTGTGTCCCACAGGCCACAATCCCTTTGTCACGTGTGTCCCACAGGCCACAATCCCTTTGTCACGTCTGTCCCTTGCTGCCAGGCTCTGGGGGGGTTTCCCCGCCGTCCCCCTCCGCCAGCTGACCTTGGGGCCCGGGCTCTGCCGAGCTTTCCAGCAGCAGTTCCAGGGCTTCCTCACCAGCCACACGTCTCACCTTCTCCCCTTTGGCTGCCAGGATCTCCTCGATATTCCTGGACAGCGATTTGAGAACCAACAGTGACACCACAGCAAAGGCCCAACACAGTCACGCACAGGCTCAGTGCACTCCGCCCTCAGGGCTGACACTACACAGTGAATCACAGGAGCATCCCCATGAAAATCACCCAAATTCACCACAGAAAACCACCCAAACCTTCTGGGACTATTTTCATTCACTAGGATCAATAATTTAGCAATTACAGCTAAACAGAAGCCTTAAAAGGTATCTCGGGAAGTTAGAAATCCCTGGAATTCCACAGCAGATCAATCTACACACTTGAAACATTTATCCAAGGAAACCCAGCAGTGATGTGATAAAGCCTGAGGGGAACAGCAAATCACCTGCTGGCACCACTAAGGATCCCTGTGTGGGATCCCACAGCTTCTGCTGTAGAATCACACCAATTTATTTGGATCCTAGACAGTGACAGTCATATTACAGTGACAGAAAACCGAGTCAGTGTGTTTCAATGAGCTGGATGAAACTTTGTTTTTAGTATGAGCCACATTTTTAAAGCATCACTGAAAGAAGGTATCGGCTCTCAGGAAGCTACACCGGGCACACTCACCTCTTTCCCTCCAGGTCGGAGAACCAGCCCAGGTTATCGGCGATGACATGGTGGTTCCCGCAGCCGGGACATGTCACGATCACCACCCCTCGGTGGTAGGCGGCCTTAGAGATGGATTTGGCTGAGCGGGTCTGGCACACCTGGAAAACAAAGTGCATTTTATGAGCACGATAACTGCAGCTCCAGGGACTTTTAAGACTAAAATACTTTTGCCATTAAATGCTTCTTCCCTCCCTCACCTCTAACTATCCCAAGTCGGCTCCATCATGTCACGATGTCGTGAGTTCAGCCGCTTTTACTGCTTTTACTGAGGGTTTTACTGCTTTTTGTGGCTCCCTAATGAGGAGGATCCACAGAGGCTGTGGGATCTCCACCCTCAGAGATCCTCACAAGGCCCCGAACAACCTCCTCCAACACGGAGCTTGGACTAGAAACCTCCAGAGGGCTCTTCCACTCTGAATTAATCTTTGCAAGTTTAAAACTAAGAAAACAGCTACACCAGGAACGCCCCGGCCACCCCAGCGCCGGTGCCCTCAGAGCCCCCGGCCTCACGCTCACCTTGCAGGTGTACACCAGGCGATAGTGCGTGGATTGCGGCGGACCCGGGGCGGTGCAGAGCGGGCGGGCCGGGCTCCAAAGCGGCGCGGGGACGGTGCAGACCGGGGGGGCAGGACCCCGGAGAGGCGCCGGGGCGGCGCGGGCCGGGCCCCCCAGGCCGGGCG
>VZRO01007026.1:2613345-2635486 GCA_013397915.1 Daphoenositta chrysoptera
CAGCGCCCTCAGCGCGGCCCGCGCCAGCCGCCGCATCGCACCGCGCCTGCGCGGGGCCGCGCCCTCAGCCGCCGCCGCCATCTTGGGGGCGGTGCCAGGGCAGCGCGCGGGACCGCCCCTTCGTTAACCCTTAATTAACACAGCTCAGCCCGGCCCTGTCTCACGCGCAGGTGTTTAAACCTGTTTATTAACTGAGGGGACGTCAGAGTCACACAATAGTGTAACTCTAGGACTTTTCATAAATGGGGTGTTTGGATGGTTTTAAAATCTAAACGGTCCATTGAGAGTGAAATTGAGAGGCGCAGCCACCCTCTGCAGGCTGGTGTTTCCCTGAGGGATTGGCTCCTCAGGAGCCCTCGGTGTCGTGCCTTTCCAAGGGCCCATGGTGGTGTCCCTCTCTCAGGAGCCCTCGGTGTCGGTGTTGTCGCTGCCTGAGGTGTTCTCCCAGTCGGCCTCGTGGTGCCGGTCCTTGGGCACCCTTCTCATTGCTCTTTTTCTGAAAACAAGACCAGACTTACCATTTTTAGAAGGTGTTTTCTGCAAACAAGCAGCAATTCATACTGTTAGTATGTATCAGTCCCTTTTGTGGTTCATTTTATGCCCTCCATGAATCAAGCCCGGGGACAGGAAAGGGGAAATATAAATCACGGATATTTCCAGGTTAGCCCTGCTTACTGCAGCCCAGACCTTCGGTAACGCTCAAAGCAGTCCTTCATCCTCCTCCTCTCCTTTTCTGCCAGTTCCTCGTTGGCCAAGCCACTCTCCTTGAAATGGAAAAAAAAAACAACAAACAAATATGAATTTATTCCTCCTCAGATCAACTCAGATTGGTATTAACACAAGGTTGCTTCCTGCATGTGCAGAGTCAAGTACAGCAGGTTCTTTATTGTGTGTGCAGGATGGTAACACTTCTGTTTAACATGGGTTTACTACATTTATTCACTCACATTTGTAAATCTGGGGTTCTTTTTTTCTCCACCAAAAGTAATACTGCTGACAATTAAACTGGAAAACATCCCCACCCATAGATGAAGGGCAGAAAGTAATTAGAGGAAGTTTTTATGCACAGATGGAGAAACATCCACTGTAAATGTTTTGCTGTTGAGAGCTCACCCTTTCTGGAGGGTGGATTCTGCACTAAGTGCTCAGAGTTTGGAAAAGCAGGAGCTGCTGACATGCTTCTCCAAGCTGGTAAATCCATAATTAATGAGAACATTAAAGATCACAAACCCCGGTCATAGTAAATAAGAGCCCACAAAGATTCTCTTACACTTGGTGATTTCGGGGGCAGATTGCTCTCTCCAGGGCTGAGTTCCTGGTTTTGTCCTTCCAGGCAATCTTCTGAAAGATGAAAAAAGTCACAGCTTTAGTCAGTGTTGCCATTGCAAAGTAACTTCTCCCTCCAGCAGTTCTTCCAACAGAAGAGCTGTGATGTAACTGCACAGAGTCCACAGCAGAACTGAAACCAAGCCCAAAGCACTCAGAATGTCATCCTGTGATCAATCACAAGTCACTTCTCATTTTAATTGAGCCCTGAATCTGGCCCAGGATGGTGGAGTTCCCCACCACACTCAGAAAGAGACAGAGCTTTCCACTTTCTTCTTAAGCAGCACAAAACGAACCTTTGCCAAGCAGCTCCTCTGCTCAGTGCATTAAAAATAATATTCATGTCAGAGGCCGCCATGAGAAATGTGTTCATCATTATTTTAACCATAATTTGTCCCTGCTCCCCAAGTTGTGAATATCATGGCACTTCACACCAGACCCTATTTTGGTGAAACTCCTTCTGTAGTGACCAGCTGTCATGATATATATTTTTGAATTAAGCGAGGTAGAATAATAAAAGAGCCTTTTTGGATCAGTGCTGTTTAATTAGTTTTTGTGAAAAATCTCCCATCTCAATGAATGAAAAAGATCATTTAGATCTTCCAGGAGAGCAAAACAGAATGGACCATCCTCTCCAGAACTCTACTCAGTGTTTCCCCCTTACTTTTATCTATCTGTGTGTCTTCATCCAGGTGACTGTGAAGAGCAAGCTGTGGGACAGAAACAGAGCAAGAACATCAGAACTGTCCCTCAGTCTTTAGGAACAAAAAAAGGAATATAAAAATCAGGACATGCTAGAACCAACCTCTCCCTGTTGCTGCCTGCAAACAGCAGACTGAGCCAGGAGTTACAGATTTACTCATGGATTTATCCTCCATGAATAGATCCAGCTTCCTTTGGCCTCATTTATACTTCTGGCCTCCAGACAATGTGACAATCTCTCCCTCACTCAAGTTATGAACTAAGTGAAACTCTTTACTATAGATGGCCCCAGGGTAAGAGTTATTTTTGCCTGTTCTCACACAAGAGGGACAATTAGAAGCAATTCAAAATAATTCAATTCCCTTGATTTGCTTAGACTCAACAAATCTTGCTGACTAATGCCATAACTGTTCTACACTTAGAATTTCAGGATACAGGGAGATTCTGTCACTGTTTTGCTGCCTCTGGACTTTTTGATGTCACTGAAATGAGCCTGAGCTGTGAGAAACTGCAGATACTTGGGAAACTGAGCACAGGTAAGGAACATGAACCCATCCCAGAGGAAAGTGAAAGGTAAACAAGGCACCCTACTCACTTCCTGGGAATCTCTGGAGGAGGTGTCATCCAGGTCAGAGGTCTGAAACAAAGCCAGTATAGATTAATTTTTCCTCATAAGCAAGGAAGTGACAGCAAGGGAACATATAGGAGACTGACAGCTCCAGAAAACACAGAAGTGTGGATTTGCTGCCTCCCACACTCCTGTCTGGCCACTTGAGAAAGTACACAAGATGCCATCTTAATTAAAATATATCTAATTTAGTTCCAGAAAACTTCACTCCCCATTTCATCCAAATGGCTCATGCCCAGTCTCCAAATAGAGTTACTCTTTGGTGTTTGAGGAACCCCTCATCACCTTTGGAAATGCTCCAAACACAAACACAGGTGGCCTGAGCTTACATCTGTCCACCCTTTCCATGCCTGGAACCAGGGTGAGGTCATAGCAACCATCACATCTTTCATTTTCTAAACTCGGTATTTGCATGGCAAATTTGCATGGTTTTAATTAATTTTGATGTACGCTCAGGCAGGTGGTCAGTGCCTGCTGAGCTGGAGCTGCTCAGGTGCAAAGGCCTGGGAGCAGCCACAGTCTGACCCCACCCTCAGCTTCCCAATCCCCTCGATTGGATTCTCGAGGGGAGGGGAGTTACCGGTGTGGGCAGCTCCAGCTGCAGCCTCTTCAGCTTGGCCTCAGTGGCCAGGAGCTGGCTCTCCTTCTGGAAGAGCTGCAGCTGCATCTCGTCACACCTCTCCCCCAGCTCCCGGATCTGCTTGCGGTAGGCGTCCCTCTCCACCAGGTTCTTGGAGTGCTGCATGTGGAACTGCTCTCGGGTCAGGAGAGCCTGTGCCAAGGGACAACACGTGGCATTCACACAGCAGCACGGACAGGCTGCACTGTCTGCACACTTCAAGCAGCAAAGCAGTGATAAGCAGTGAGGAATGTGTTATCACCTGGTCTCGCTCCGAAGCCACTTCCTCCATCTGCTGCAGAACAGCTTCAATCCGTTTTTTGTACATCTGGGAGTCCTTCCTCAGAGATGTGCACTGGAGCTCCAGCACCTCTTTTTCCTCAGCAAACTGCTGAGACAACGTCAAACACAGCTGCTTGTGGGCAGAGCCTGAGCCTGTCTGTCCCCACTCCTGCTCTGTGCCACAGATCGCTCTGGTCAGAGCTCCGTGGGGTGTCTGAGCTGTCCCTGCCACACACAGAGTGCTGAAATGCAGGTACTACCGTGGGAGCAGCAGGGATTGCTCCTGAGCAGCTGCTCTGCTCCACAGGCAAGACACTGCAGGTGCTTCACCTGCCTTACCCACGACCCTCAGCAGGAACTTGAACAGCAGCACCTACTTTGTCCTGGAGCACCTTGGCTCGGCGCAGCTCCTTGCGCAGGCTGTAAATGGTGTTCACCAGCTCCCGGCGCTCTTCCAGGACCTGGCTGCAGTCCTTATCCAGAGTCTCCTTGGAGGGGCTCTTCTCCAAATTCTGCTCCCTGGCGACCTGCAGGACAAAGGAAGAAGAGAGACACGGCCACTGATCTAACTCTGTATCAGTTCTCTCCCCTCAGGGCTCTGTTTGACTTGGGACAGCAAGGCCACAGCTGACCCCCCAGTTTTCACTGCAGCCCCATCACCACCCTGGCTGCTACAAATAATCCCTTGAGTCCATGCTCCACCACCCCACCAACCTGCAGAGTGTTTTGCAGCTCTTGGTTCTTGGCCAAGAGCAGCTCCTTCTCCTGCTGGATCTCCCACACCACCTCGTGGCTGGGGCGCTGCTCTATGGCATGTTTCAGCTTCATCGTGTGCTTCCTCTCCAGCTTGCAGTCATCCTCAGCCTTCATGAGGCTGTGCTTCAGGTGATCAATCTATGAGAAGGTTCAGAGCTCAGCAGGAGCAAGGAGGAAGCTCTGGCCTGCAAAAGCAGTTCTCACTCTGTTCCCCAGACAAACATGGGACAGGTTTCTCCCCAGCTCTGTTTTCCTCAGGAAGTTTTGTGCTCTGGGAACCAGAGTCCTGCCTGTGCTGCCTTTTTGAGAGCAGCCTTGTGTGAGGGGCAGACTGGTCATTATTCCCAGCACAGCTTGTAAAACACGGGCCTACAGGGCTGAGCTAGGGACCACAGACACGTGCTAGAGAAGATGCTCAGCGCTTCATGCTGGACTGGAGCATCCTTGGCAAAGAAGGTGCTCAGCCTAGCCTTCCAGGGTCAGGTAAGAAGGGGGAAGCTGGAGAAACTGTGGCTGACCTCCAGCAGCAGGTCCCTGTTCTTCATGAGGGCCGCGCTCTTCTCCTCGCTCTGCTTGGCGTAGCTCAGGGCCAGGTTGTAGTTCTCGTCCTTGCACTTCCGCAGCTCCTTGCTCAGGCTGTCCCTCTCCTCCTTCATCCTCTGGGCACGCTCCCGGTGCTTGCGGAGCAGGCTGTCCCTGACCCACATCTCCCTCAGGGTGTCCTCCCTGGACTGCAGCCACACCGTCAGCTCCTGCGCCTTGCGCCGCTCCTCCTGCACCGCGCTCTGCAGCTTCGTGATCTCGTTCATCAGCACCTGGCTCAGGCCAGACTCCCCAGCCGTGTCTGTTGGGGGGCAGGGGTCACTCACTGCTGTCCTGGCTGCTGCCAGGCACACACAGAGCTCAGCCTCCCCTCCAGATCACTGCAGCCAACCCTGAAGATGTGCGATCAAATTATCCCCACTGTTCCTCTCTGCTCTGTGCCTTCCTGCACCACAGAGTCACAGACACAACAGGTAGAAGGAAGAATTCATCCTTCTGCTTTCTCCTCCCCCTCCCCAGTCCAGCCAGTGACACCAGGGCTGTTCTTCCCAGAACCCTTCTGAAGCACACATGGGCCAAAGCAGGGACTGCTCCCGACTCTGCTCAGCAGCACCAAAGGAAGAGCTGTTGTTGAGAACACAAACATTACCTATAATCATAGAGAAAACCCTGCTGGGCTCTTTGCCAGTTATTTTCTTATACAGCTGGGGATAATAAAGTTCAAGACTCTCCATAAATGCCTCAAAGCCCTTGTGTCCTGTTCGCTGAAGAATGTCCAGGAGAACACCTGAAATAATGGCAACAGGATATTCCATTCAGTTACTGCTCTCTTTAGTTATTTGTAACATAGCAAGAAATGGCTTCACTTTCTCCACAAACAGAAGTCCCTAGCATCCAATCACAGAATCAATTAGGTTGGAAAAGACCTCTGGGATCGAGTCCATCCTGTGACTGAACCACCTTGTCTAGACCATGGCACCAAGTGCCACACCCAGGCTTTGCTAAAACACCTCCAGGGAGGGTGACACCACCACATCCCTGGGCAGTCCTTCCAATGTCTAACTCCCCAGCCAATCCCACACCGATGGCCCAGAAACTCCACAGAAGTATTTAAGTGCTCCCACCTGCCTTCCGTTTGCGCATGACCAGGCTGGGGTCATTGAGAACCTGCTCCTCATCATCCGGGCTGAGCACTTTGCACTGGCGCAGGTAGGGGGTGATCCGGGAAGGGTCAATCACAGAGATCAGCTTCACACGGAAGTTCTCCAGGTTATTCCAACAGATTTCATCGTTATCCTCTTCCAGCATGTCAGCGGTGCAGGGAATCGGTGAGCAGCCTGTCCTGTCTGGGAAAAAACAACCAGAAAACAAAGGAGCAGACCCTGAGCCTCTCAGAGCAGTGTGGCAGCGGTGGTGAAACCAAGGATGTTCAGACTGAGAATGCAGAAGTGTCCTAATCAGCTGTTGCCTCTGCTTTACGAGCAGTTCACTCTTCCTTCTCCACCTCCCAGCATCTGAGATCCCTGTGATCTGTCTGACCGCACAGACACCAAATCTGACACCCACAAGAGCTGACACTTTACCTCAGAGCCACAAAATAAACTTTTATTCCCTGTTAATAACAGCCATTCTGTATCACCAGCCTGTGCTTCTGCAGTCACAGAAGCTTCAGTTCTCCTCCTGTGTCCTGGCTCTGGGAAAACTTGTCTTGGGTGTAGCCTCCCTCTGTATTTTGGCTAGAAAAAGGATGATTCCAGGAACAAAACTGGTTTGTGAAAAAAGGGGAAACTACTCAACTATACCCTTAGACGGGAAAGGGAAGGAAAAGAAAAAGAGAGATAAATAAAAAAAGGGGAAGCCAGAATGGGTGATGGGGGAGGAGACGGATGGTAATGGCATCGTGAGTCAGCAGCAACACATAGGCAGTGATTTTAGATTAATTCTGGTTGTGTTTTCTAATCTGTCCCACTCAAGTACCTGCTGGGGTCCAAAAAGTTTCCTTGTGCAGTGGTCAGAAAGACTAAAAAGAATTGAAGTCACAGCCATAGGTGTGTGCAGCTGATTTCAGGGGACAAAACAAGCCACAAAATTAGAAGAAAGAGGCTCTTCAAAGGCTTTCCAGCTGTTCACGTTTATCCAGGAAAAGAGGTGGCAGCAAGAACTCGCTCTCGGTTTAGAGTTCAGCTGGAAAGGATAATTTCTATGTTGATGCCTCTAATTTTGGATGTCCTCAAGCTTCCAGCATAATTATGGCAACTCAGTATGTTGAGGGAAAGGGAGTCAAGTCTTGGCAAGGCAAGGAACACAACCCATGATTCCCAAATCAGGCTGTGGCCCTGGCAGCACTTAAAGGAGCAGCCCAGAAAGCAGCACTGAGATGATGCTGAGCATCACCAGGAGACCTGAGCCTGCCTCCCCACCTTCCCACAGCCCTGGAGCTGGAGTTGAACGCAGAACTCACCCAGAGTGTGTTAAAAAAGCCTGGAGAACACAAGGCTCCGATGCCATGGCAGCATGACACATGTTCCCATTAGCTTCCCACTCCACTCTTTGTTCTGCTTTCTAAGTTTATGGAGAGTTTTTCCATGTTATCATTAGGAGTAGGGCAGAGATGCTCAGAGATTCTTTCAGCCTGTATTTCTTGTCATTAAATTAGCTTTACACTAAAAAAAGATGCAGTACCTGTGTCAGCTGTGCCCTTGCTGAAGGTAATCAGAGTGTCTGTTAATTGACCAATTAGGCTTGTGAGGTTTTATTCTAGTGACAAATCAATTTAATCCTGAAAAAGGACAAAGACAGCTGCTGCTTATACAGTTTTTCCACAAACAAGGGCATCTTTTGAGCAGCTTTTGCAAAGGCAAACAATCATTTAGAGCACAGCTCACCTTTCCCACCACTACCTCACTGTAACAGCCTGGGCACAGCACCCACAACTGTGCAGCAGCTCCTGCCACACCACAATTTCCTGGAAAACTGGAATCTGTACTGGTTTATGGAAAACAAGAGTACACAGCAAGAGGAAAGCCATTCCACAATCATTCCTATTGCTCCCTAATGTCTGGACACCAAATGGCAGCAGCATTGGCACCCAGTGACCCTCTGTCCCCAGCTCTGCCTGAAGAGCCCTCATGGAAAAGCTCCAACTCCCAACACAACTCCCCACTGCACTCAGGAAGTTCAGTCAGTGCAGTGGAATGAAGCTTTCACAGCACTTTCCCTCTAGATTTTATCAGCTTTGCCTCAGCTAACCTTGCACCTCTCTGCGAGACAGAAATTGCTGGGTTATAAATGAAGAAACAAGTTTTTTTAAAGTGATTTGTGATGTCTGTACAGGGCAGGCTGTGGAAGAATCAAGAAAGGATCCTAATTCAATCCTGCAGTTTTAGGCACATGAATATTCATGCCCCACGTTCTCCCTGGTTTTCATGCAGCCTGAAAACTTCATTTTTCTCATTAGCAATCACTCTCATACACACATTATTAAAAGCACTATTTACCAGGAAAAAAAACCCACACAGAATACATCAGTAATTTTTAAGTGAGAAAAATAAAACATCTGTATTTCAACAAATACTTAAGACTCATTTTGATACAAAATTAATCTGCTGCTTATTCCACAGTATTCAGTCAGTTACCAAGCAAAGCCACTGTCACAGCACTAAAAACACCCAATTAACATATTCTGAACATGGATAAACATTCACATAAATAGGGGCTAACACAAGAAGAAAATAAATAACCACCATTGCTTGTTTCCCCAGATTTCCAGCAATGTTCCCCCCCAGCATCTAGGGCAGGTGTGAGTTTGAACGAGCAGAAGTCTGTGCCTGAAAGATTTCCCTCCAGCCAGTTTCCTTCATTTTTGCACCTTGCCTACAGATGCAGATTTTGTTGAGGGATGGGAAAATCAATCCAGCATTTTCCTCTTCCCCAGGTCCATCCAGTCAGCATGTTGGAAGTGATAAAAGTGAACAGTGCAAAGGTTATCTCCTCCTGCCATGCAGGAAGGCAGTGCTCATTCCAGTGACCCCTGTAAAAAAGCACAAACAGCTCCTGTCTGTCACAGCATTTTCATAAGGAAGTTGCCTTTTTGGAGTTTCTAAAATTAATTTTCAAGGAAAAAAAACTCCAACCAGTCTCATCTGACAACCATGTGAATCAAACACTGTTCATGTTTATTCCATCCAGTGCACCAAAAGCCTCAGCAGGTATTAGGACCGCACCCACTCGTACCCTACAGAAGCTGGCCTGTTATAACCATAGAGAAATGAAGACAAATAGGGGAAATAAACCCCAAACCCCACAAAGTTGTTCAAAGATGAAGTATTAAAGAAAAAACTCCACTGTCAAGCCTGTAGAGTGCTACCGACTAGGTGCATACTAAGTAGGCAGGGCATGAACTAAAAGGCTGCCAAATGTTTGAATTTCATGAGTTTTACATATAATTTTATCATAGAGACATCAACTTTCCCTCTCCCCAAAATATTATCAGCCTTAGGCAGTGATTGATGGTGAGTGTAGAATTCTGTGTCCTCAGGGAACAAGAGCAGAGATCACTTCAGTCCTTTCCTGGGGTCATGATTCATTGTCTGAGCTGAACCACAGACAACTGTGGTTCAGCTTCTCAGCAACAAGTACAAACCACTGAGTAGCTACTCACAGATTTCTTTCTCATATCCTCCTCCTCTTCCTGAAGCGGGCACTTCTCCTGATTTGAGGAGCTCTGGCATCAGCCCCATCAGTGCAGGAGCCCAAGGCAGACTGAGCAGGGCTCTCTGCAGCACTCATGCCCTGCAACAGAACAGGACAGATGATCAACACCACGAGAATTGCAAACAACCCCTTCAGCCACCTTTTTATTTAATGAGCTCAGCAAGATTTCTAAAGCAATCTTTCATTTACCTTCAAAATGAAGCATGGGGCAACATTCTCTTACCAATGTCAGAGCACAAAATATCAGTGTTTTCAGAGGGAAAACAAAGGCCTGATTTCAAAAATGCAAGAGTCAGGGCAGCAGATAATAAACGGGAAGGGGAAGGGAGCTTTGATACCCACTTCTGGAAACTGTCACGGCAAGTTTAAGTTGCTACATAAACCATGGCCTTTCACCCTCCCAGCTGAGCTGCAGAGCTTTTCCTTTTATCAGCTGTAAAACTGTGTTTATTCAAAAGGACCAAATTTCTGCTGCACTTAAGTACAGTGGGGGTATCCCCCTGCATTCCAGTGCAATATTTATCTGGCAGTAACTTTCTGCTTTTAACCCCTGGCATCTCTGTTTTACCTGATTTAGTAAATCAGCATCTTTGTCTCCAGGCTCATCCCCAAGTCTCCAATCCTCCCGTATTCCTGTTAATTCATTCCCACAACTCTCTTCCTCAGACACTTCCTTCTCACTCTGCCACTCCTTGTCATCACTCTCCTCATGTTCCTTCCAGCTGGCTGACAGAGTTGTTGTCACTTTGGGAGGAGGCAGAGTTGCCAGGACAGCTGGGAGTGTGAAGGCTGCCAGGAATCTGGCTTTCAGCAGGAGGTAAGCAGGGTTATCACCCAGTTTCTGCTGCACCAGTTCTCCAATAGCATGGAAAACATCCTCAGTGCCCCCATCCCCACTGGACTCAGAGGGCAGGAGAGAGGCTGCTTGCTCTTCCAGAGCTGTTTTCTGCAGAAGGAGCTTCGACAGCATTTTTATGTTGCAGAGAAAAGGTGGCAAATAAGGCAGCCTGGTCTGCAGTGATGGCACCTGGACCCCGTTTTTCCCACTCAGCCACTCCTTCACCAGCCCCTCGTCCTCCAGGGAGATCAGGCTGAAGTCAAGGAGATTCTTCTCTGCACTGGAAGTGCTTGGCTGGGGAGGGACGTCAGCACTCGGTGGTTTGGAGGCAATGGGTCTGTTCTTCAGTGCCTGGGCACCAGAGCAATCCGAGCTCCCTGGGACAACGTTGTGAGGAGCTGCAGCTCCTGGCTGGAGCACAACCCATTTCCTGATGCTGTCTGAATTGGAGAATGATCCGTTTGCTGTTATGGAGTCTCTGCTCCTTCCCAAGCTGGCGAGACTGGGCACAGACTGGGAATCGGAGCCCTGAGTGCTGGCAGGGGGCTGTGTCTGGGGCAGCACCACGGCACACGGGGCTGGGCTGCCAGCTGGGGGAGCAGCTGGAGCTGCAGAGGGGTCTGGAGCCGTGGAGGAGCCACCTGAACATGCAGGGGTTACAGCAGAAACGCTGGATGTGCTGCACCCAGGACTCACTGAGGGCACAGGTGAGAGAATTGTGGACTGCTCATCCTTTCCCACAGGAACTCCTGCCAGCTGGGAACTTGGCCCTTTGGTCTCTGCACTGCTGGGCTGAGGTGGATTTGCTGCAGCTGGTACAAGAGTCCCTCCCAAACCAG
The DNA here is from genome assembly GCA_013397915.1 of Daphoenositta chrysoptera. Lineage (NCBI taxonomy): Eukaryota > Metazoa > Chordata > Aves > Passeriformes > Daphoenositta > Daphoenositta chrysoptera. The sequence continues at coordinate 2,624,592 of VZRO01007026.1, forward strand.
AGACGTTGGCATTGGAAGTCACAGCTGTCTGACACGGACTTCTCCCAGCAGCAGCTGGCATTCCCTGGGGAACACCCACCACAGCCTGCACAGCACTGGGGAGCAGAGCCTGGGGGGTGACCACCCACGTGAAGGGCAGGATGCTGTTGGGAATCACGGGAGAACCAGCTTGTGGAGTGACCAGAGCAGGCAGCAGGCTGACTGGCCTCTGCTGTAGCCCGTTACTCTTCAGCTCACAGGTGACTGGTGTGGAAAGGGACAATTTGTTGGTGCCAGACCCCAGGCCAAGGGGCACCACTGTGATCTGGTGTGGCACAAAAGCCTGGTTTTGCAACACGACTGAAGCTGAGCTACTGGCTGTGACCTGACCATTGCACCCTCCCTGGTGTGGGGCCCTCTCTGCTGCAGCTGGATTCACACCTGGAAAAACCCCTCCTTCAGGGCTGCTTTCCAAAGCTTGCTCCTTAAGTTCCTTACTCGACTGCAAATCTGTCCCTTGTGAGCAACCAGGGCTTTCCCCAGTTTCTGGCACTGCTGAGGAATGGTTTTCAGGCACAAGAGCAGAAGCAGAACCTGCAGCAGAAGTCCTTGTGGGCACTGCTGCACCCTGTACTTGGCTATCTGTAGCAGCAGCTGCTGCAGGTTTGCTCCCTGCTTGTGCAGAGGGAATGATTTGCTGTGGTGGGTGCTGGATTATCAAAGGCCCTGAAACCAGCACCTGTGGGGCAACCAGCACTGTCCTCTGCACAGCATTCCTGGCCTGGGACTGCCTTAAACGCTTCTCTCGCAGCAATTCCGAGACAGTTTTACGCTTCTGCCTCTGCCACTGGGCTGGGGGAGTTCCCTGCAGGGCTGCAGAGCTCTCCAAGGCACCAGTGGAAGTGTCCTGTGCTCTCAAGGCAAGAGGTCTCCTGACAGCACTCCTTGGTATGCCCCGTTGGGAATTCCTCTGAGAGCAAGGCTGGGATGAGTTGCCTGCGGAGGAGAGGAAATAAAATTACAATGAATGAACAGTATTTTCAAAAGCCATTCCTCAGCTATTAAACATCAAGGGATGTTTAATAATGTTTGAAATTTCTGTTTGTGAGAATTCCTACAACACTACAGTTCCAATTTAATCAAGCCATGTCCTGACAACTGAACAAGTGGTAGCTGCTCCCAGAAATCAGAGATGGGCCAGGAATGCACCTTAACACCCACTGAACTGGTCCAGTGCCACTGGCCCCCCAGCCCTCCAGTGTCTTTTCCAGTCCTTACCAAAGGGGGAACATGTTTAAAGATCCAAGAGTAGCAAAAATGAGCATGACAATGCAGGTTTGTCACCAAAGTTCTCCTTCAGTTAAACTGGTCATTAATGTAACAGTGATGAATTATGTGGAAGTTCTTGCACATCATAAAAATAAAAGTTCTGGTAGGTACCTGAAGAAGTCTCCGTATTTTGGGAAGCCTATAAAAAAATTGTATTAAATTATACTTCTGATAAATCTAAAGATGATTAAAACAGCACAGATGTGAATCAAACTTACATCTGCCAACTCCTGGCCATACAGCCAGCATTTTGTTCTGCCTCTGAACCAAAACAAACGGCTAACACACACACAAACTGTGTGGCCACACAATTAAAGTGCTAATTTTAGTCAAGACTTCAGTGGGAAAAGCTTAAAAACACAATACCTGCTGAGGACTCCTTCCATTAGCCTTAAGCAGCTCCAACTGCTTCAGCTTCCTCTCCTTGATAATCTTCATACAGCCTTTGGTATCAATCTGGAAGAGCTGCAAGGTGAGAGCTTCATTAACATTTGGTTGAGAACAAAAATGCTTTGGTGGGATCAATGACAACATAAGACAGATGGGACATGCTTCACATGCAAGATTCTGGGGATATTTTGCACTTACAGAAAAAGCCCTGGCAGGATCAGATTTTTGATCCAGGATTTGTTTAAGAAACTTCATATGCAAGCCGCGAGGGCAGATTAATCCAGTAATTAGATTATTTGTTTAAGAAACAAAGATAAACCATTTATTTAAGCCTCAACTACTGGAAAATAAAGACTAGCACTGTTTGAAGGCAGGTAATGCTATTAAGACAGTCAAACTTACCTGAATGAGCAGTGCAAACAGGGGAGTGCTGGTGAGGCTGACTGACTTAACCCTCTCGTGAATAGCAGCAGCTGGGAAGAAATCCCACATCGCAATCAGCTGGGAATTCACTCAGAAGACATCAGCAAGCAGGGACAAAGGTAGGATGGGTGCCCAGTACCTTTAGTGTGGTGGAAAGCCATCCTCCCAGCGTGCACGGTGCAGGGCAGCAGCACATTGCCCACCCACGGGGTCACTGCCATCAGCAGCTTCCTGTCCAGGCTCAGGCGCCTCCAGCGCTCCCTGTACTGGCACCGAGCCCTCTGCAGCAGCTTCTGCAGCCCCTGCACCTCCTGGCCAACAGCTGCACTGGCTCCAGGGCCTTTGGCTAAAAGGCTGCCAGGAGGTTTTAGCATCTTTCATTGCCGTGCATGAAAAAATACACAATTAAGAGTTCCCATTAGGAAGGTTCTGCCATTAGTCCCAGGACGAACTATTCACGGGGCAGTTAGGACAAAGAACTGTGAGCTTTTCCTCTTGGGATTACAGTGCAACATCTATATATCTATATATCTATATAATATCTACATTATATTATAATATCTATATATCTATATATATCTATATAATAGCTATATATCTATATAAAAAAAATCCTACTAAGCACAGCCTGGCAATGCTCACGTCACAAGAGCAGACAAGACACAAGAGGCACTCACAAGTTTCCTCTGGAAGCTCGTGTTATTCTTTAATATTGTTCTCACATCCTGCAGGCTAACCCTCAGCACTTGTTTTCCACGCTGGAAAGCCTGAAGATGAAAGCACACAAGAAAAGACAGAAGGGAAAGTAACTCACAGAAAATTACTTGCACTGGATATGCACAGCAGGTACAAGTTTTCAACATTCCTGCGGTTGAAAGTATCTTATTAAATGAAATCAACCCTGAAGACCTTTACTTTTAATCCTTCTGCATCATCACACCACCTAGAAAATGCCTACTTGATAGCAGCTTTTCTGTGAGGAATCTACCAAAACCCAAAAATCAGAATTTACTGGGTGATTATCTTCACATTTTTTGACTTAACAGTACAAGGGAATGAACAGCAAGATGTTATCTGCTCATCACATCCTGCCCTGCAGCAGCTGCACTTCCCTTCTAACTTCTGACCCAAGCTCCCATCCCAGCTCACCTTGGCCATCACTTCTTCTGCATTCGTCACCACCACGTCAGTGGAATGGGCCTGTGCAATGCCCCTCAGCAGGGTGTTCAGCTCCGAGGACTGATCAGCAGCTCCGTCTCCATCACACTCTGCCCTTGGAATGTCACTGCAGCTGCTCCCTGTGCCAGCCCTCACAGCAGAGAGGAGGGACTGGATTTGGTATCTCTCTCTGCTTGCCTCCTGCGTGTCTGTCCCTGTTGGCACCCACAAGTCAATGCTGGGGACTGCAGGCTCCTCCTTGCTTGTGGTGCTGGTCACCTCCTCCTCCTCGGAGCTGTCTGCCAAGTCCAGCTCCACGTCCTCCTCACTGCTGCTCTCTGAAGGGCTGGAGCTCTCCTCCTCAGCGCGGCGCCATTTGCTGGCCCCAGATCTTTTCCTCTTGGTCAAAACAAGCACAGACAAGTTTTAGTCAGTGTTCACCCCTGGCTTGCAACTCTCTCAGATCAATAAGTTTCCTTTTCCAAAGGAAACAAGATTTTGGAAACGAGACCATCTTCAATATGGTGTTAAGCAGCCAGAGTTTCTCGCGTGACCAAAACTGGCAAGTCATGAGGTGCAGACATGAAAACCTACATATATCCCATCCTTACAGGCATTTCAAGGCAGTAAAGAATTCTGGATAATATACAAATATATAGCAAATTAACTTCAGCCCTTCAGACCAAAGGCTGCTTTACACATCAAAAAATTAAACCATGAACATCCACGACAAAAATCTTGATCATGTGAAATCAATGTCAATTTTTTTTGTTGATTTCACAGGATTCCACTTTTAGGCTAGAGAAACTTAATTGAAGAGATGGGACTGTGACATAGCAGGATTTCCACAATACCTTACAGCCAATCATGAGTTTCCACTTGCTCAGGCATTGGGAGCCAGTCCGATGTGGCAGCTCGGAAGCTATTTTACTCCAGTGACCTGAAAAGGATGCAGAGGATGCAGAACATTTTTATTTGTGCCACAAACTGAGCAACAGGCCTTTCAGTTCTCCATCACACACATATTATACTTTTCCATGGATAAGAGACAGAGTTACTGCATGAATGGATCTCAAATCCTTAATGCCCATGACACACAACACAAAGAAAGTTGCAATCATCAGTACAAAGCAGAGCCTGCAGGGCTTACAGTGAAAGAGGAAAAAACCTCAATGACACCTCTAAACTTCTATAGATTAAGCCACAGAAACACCTACCCAGGCCATGCTTTTGAACCAGTTCAATCAGCTGCTCCTCTTCCTCCAAGCTCCACTTGCCTTTCCTTACATCCCAGTGCAATACTTTTAGGTACCTTCGAAACAAAAACATTCCAGTCAGGAACATTCAATCCTGCTCGTAAAAATCAGATCATCACTTCACTCCCAGGCTGAACAAGAGCAGCATTCCTGATCAGAGCTTTCTGTTTTTTAAGGGGCTGGTACCTGGCCTGAACTCACCGGTCCCGGCACTGGGAGTCGCTCCTGCCCTGCACTTCCGTCCGGATTTTGTACCAGTCCTTCTCCCCGTACTTCTTAACTGCTGCCAGCAGCATCTGTGTGCATCAGACAGAACAATCTGATCTCAAATCCTCACCAGCAGCAGGCCTGAGACAGCAGCAGTTCTATTTGCTTCCTGTGCAAATCTCTGAACAAAACTGCTTAGGAGCTTCTAAGCCCTCTTGAGCTGTGAAGTGCCCACCTTGGTGTATTTTACACTCCCCTGTGCCACTGCTAAAGCTCAGATACAGAGCCATGCCATACCTCAGCAGCCTAACAATCCCACCCTGCAATGCCAGGCCCAGAGAATGGAGCTTACAGCATCTTCCTCTGGTGTCCAGGGTCCTTTCTTCAAGCTGGGGTCCACACTCTTTGTCCAGCGGTGAATCAGCTGAGCAGAATCTCTTCCTTCCATGTAATAAGCAACTAGAAATCAAAAGGTTTATTTAACTCTGTTGTAATCAATGTTTCTTCCTTTATCTGGACAACAGTTGCAAGCAGTGATTGCCATAAGCAGCACTTTAATCTCTTAAACAATGGTGCTCAGCCAGCTTCAGCCAAATTTCCAAGATGGATAGATTCCAAGAGACATTAAGTTCTTGCTGATATAATGAAACTTCCAGACAGGTACAGGAAAGGCAGAGAACAAAGCTTCCACCAAGCAAAAGAGAATGGGAGAGTGAAGCATTCCAGGTGAATGGAAGATCTGTCACTTACTTTTCTTGTATGGGATATGGCTTCCCACTCTCATCTCTTCAACAAGCTCTAAAAGCATCTGATCCTCATTCCTGGTCCATTCTTTTCTTTTTAAATCTTTGTTATAGATTTGGTACTTCTGCAAGCACTGGAAAGGTGTCCTGTTTGTCTTAATACAAGGAAAACAGAGATAAGCAGGTAACTGGTTATTTATGAGGACAAAAAACAAGAGGGAAAAGCTAAAGTACCAAATCTTTTTGGTACTATTCTTGGACACTTCTCAGAAAGCATTAATTAACAGTGAGTTAGCATTGCTTTTTAAACCTGACAAGAGGCAAAGTAAAGCCAGAATGAATCAACTTGTCACCTCAGACCTTACCCCCAGCTCCTGGGCAATGGTCTGCCAGTCCAGGTAGTTGTGTTTAGCAGCTATCCGCTTCAGCCTCTCTATTTCCTCCTCAGTCCATTCCGTTTTGTTGATGCTTGGATGCTCCCAATTTTGCCAAAACTTTCTCAGTTCTTCTGAGCTACGTTGTCCATCAAACTAAAAGAAACAACAAAAATATGTTTAGCCTCAGAGCTGGGATTAAGACACCTGGACAAACAGGAAAATCAGTATTTTGCATTCCAGATATGTCCTATCACCAAGCTTTCCAGAATTAAATCACCAAATTTAACAAGTTGAGATCACTTAAGTCAGCTTGGAGAAATGCAAGATGGAAACACTGGATGCAAAGCAGGTCAGGTGATTCTTAAGAGGAAGGACAGATATCAGAAGGAGTAGAACAGCTGATCCCCCAACTCACATGGATGTTTGAAATTTTGTCCCAGTCATGTTCATCGAATCTGTTTCCTATTAAGTCACTTTCTGGGAGTTGGCTAAAGCAGAAGGTACAAAGAGAAAGAAAGAATCATATTAAATAGTTAATTAAACACTTTGTCTTCTTGATCCTGCCTCATCTCATTCCTCCCACCTGTTCCTGACTTCTACAAGAATGGAACACTTGGATTAGCAGGAGAAACAATTAATGCCACATCCAAATACATTGCTCTAGATTTGCTCATGAGCAAAAGCTCAAAAGTACAAGAAATTTCAGAGCTCTGCTCCTTTGTTGCTGAAGAACCATTTAAAGCAGCACCTCTATACTGGGTACAGACACTACACTTTGTGTATCAAGGCCCAAACGCATTTCTTAATAAAGAACTGTGGAGATGAATGAGCTGCAGAGCCTCAACAGAACTTAATTTTTTACAAGCCAACACAAATTACCATTTCTCCAAATGTCACATCTAAAAGTGGAAGGAGGGAACTTTTATAGCTAAACTCTGAGACATTTCATTTTTCACCAAGAACACAGAAAAACTTCTTACTTAATTGATTCTATTTCTTGCTCCAAGTCTTTGATTTGCTTTTCCAAGGTCTGTTTCTCTGTTTCAGTCTTGACTTTCTCCAGTTTCTGATTCCAATAACTCATCCTGTTCAAAGACATTTTTAGCATTACTTAATAGGACAGATGGGAACGAGGTCAATGGCATCAGAAGATGTACAGCAGAGACAGCTCCCCCATCAGTATCATTCCTCCCTTCAAGTTTATTTCCAGGTTTTCCCACACGGCACACTCATTGCTCTATTTTTGCCCCTTCAATGCAATCACTGACCCAGAACAGGTCTCAGATAAACCATTTTGGTGTTTACAGAGAGACCCAAGGGTTGCTGCAACAGCAGTAAAGACTGTGCCAGCTCCAGCACAGAAATCCCTTGCTGGACACACCATTCGGCCTCACCAACATCACAATTCCAGCTTCAAGCCCTGCAAACTACTTTAAGTTACACCACAGTGCCAGTGGGAAGAAGCAGACGGCTGTAAAATCCCACAAACACTTAACACAGGAACTCGCTGGAGCAAGGTGCAATCTCCACATCTACCTCTCCTCCTTTCCCATCCGAAGTTCTCAGCAGCAGAAAAGAGGATTTTGGGCAGTACTCACTTGAGCAGCTTTGGCTGGAGCAGGCGCTGCAGGCGGTCGCTCACCACTGATTTCTGCAGCAGCGTCTTCTCCCCAGTCTTCCCTAAAGCAGACAGAGGAGTCTTGTAAGGCACTCACATTCTGTCAGGGTGCCCCAGCCAAGTATGCTCAGCTACCTTATCAGAGACCTCAAGAATTCGTCGAAGCTACAGAAACGTAAACTGTTCTAAATTGGGAAAGAAGCTGCTGGAAGACGGGATAACAAAACGGCAAGAAAGGAGATAAAAAGAAGGACGGTGCCATCCTGGACAGGAACCAACCAGGTTCTCTGAAAGGAGCATGCAGAGCATGGACAGCACAGAAATCCAATGGGATCTGTGATGGTGTGAGCTACAGCTGCAGAAATGTATAAAAAGTGTCATGTAAACAATAAACGGCTCCTGGGAAATCCCACTGGTTCGTGGTGCGAGGGTCCCGAGCTCCCGCAGAGGAGCAGCCAGACATCAGAGCCAAACCACTGCCAAGAGACCCCCACTGCCCCCAGCACCCCCGGGAGTGTCCCCAGCTCTGCAGCAACAGCTCCCTGCCCACATCACCAGCATCGTGTCAGACGTGGGCAAGGCACAGCCTCGGGCTCCGTTTTATGGGGATCTCCAAAGAGACCCCAAGAAAGGAAACACCCTGGGAGCACCTGGAGCTGCAGGTGTCCCTTGAACTTCTCTCATTTGGCCATGAATACATATATATATATCTGTTATATAAATACATACATGTTACAGCTCTTCTAGAACACTGAACAGCACACAGATTTACTTACACTTGGCTGAATGCAGTTGTTCAAAGGATTTTATGCCCTGAGCTGCCTTTTCCTTGGCATCTTCATTGGAAGGAGGGCCCTGATGAGGATTAGAAGGGTTAGATACACTGGAGAGTCAGACAAAATTACTGCTTCTTCTTAAAACTCCAGCACGAACTGCTGAAAAAATGACTGGAAACTCAAACTTGTGCAAACTGTCACACAGTGTTGAGTTATCTTTGTTAGCAAGAGCTCACAGATACATCATTTAAATAGAAATATTACCAGCCACTGCTTAAATATATATTATATATAGATGGTGACAGCTGACATCTTGGCTACCACGAGAAGATCTCCTTTTACTGATGACCTTTCAAAAACACATAAAAAAAAGTACTAATAATTGCCCCAGAAAATATTTTTTAAATTACAGAAATTCTCAGAAACTGAGAAAACTCAGTTTCACAGACAATCAGATTTCAGCGAGTGCTTTAAACAGCAGCATGAAATTGGGTCGTGGAGATGAAGACAAATAAAGTTAAGTTGCAACCAAGAATGTTCAAGCCCCTGGTGGCTGCAATTCCACTCCTCAGAACTCACAGGGCTGAACAAACATTTCCAAAAGGGGGTGACTGAAAAGTGAGAGGAAAAAGGTTTCAGGCTGAGGAGCAACATTCAGTTACACAACTGATATTAGAACAGTTTAAACAATTACAATGTACAGCCACTACTGAAGACACATCAGCCTGGAAGCTGCTTATATTTACTTACAATTCCTGTTATTTTATCCTTGAAGTATGGCTTCATAAAATGACCCAAAAACACATTTGCTGGTAGATTTCTGCCATCTCCTGCCTTTGCTGTTTTTGAACCATCAAGCTCAGACATGATTTCCTTCTGCGAAACAAGAATGAATTGAACAGCATCAGGGTCTCCTTCGAATTCCTGATTTCAGAGAGCAGTGGCTGAGCCACCACAAACACCCCAGGCAGGGCTCAAACCTGCAGCACCAAACTGTGCAAGAGTTAAAGGGAGGATTTGGAGCTTCCTGAGTTTGCACAGTGCACTACAGATGTAAAGAGATGAATAAAATACTAACTTGCCACAACAAGATAAAATACAAGATGTAAAACACCCATTTTTGGTTGTACGAAAGCATTGAAATATCAGTCAAATAAACCATGTGAGTCCTGGACTTGAGGGGAAGGAAAGGTGGCAAATGGCAAGGCAGAAATGAACATTTCACTCCTGCTTTGCTTACCTGCTGTTCTTTGTTTTGTGCGATGAGCAGCCCCACTTCCTCAATCTTTTCCTTGATAACTTCCTGGTACACATGGTTCATCTGCAGGCACGTTTCTGGATCCTGTGGCAGGCTTTCAATATCATCATCATCATCATCCTCGCTGCTGTCTTCTTCTACTTCCACTTCCTTGAGGCAAATAAGGTATTTAAGGAAAAAAGAGAGAGGAGTTGTTTGAAAAGCAGCTCAGTAACAATCAGTTCTGTAACTCAGCTCTTCCTCAGCTGAACCTGCTGTGTGCCCACAGCCTGGGGGGTCTGCAGGGACCAGAGAGCAGCACCAGAGCAGGGAGGCCTCTGACCTGTCCCTTGTCACATGAAGAGATCTCTGACACTGAATAACAAAGTCCTGGGCAGGAATGCCCAAACTCCAGGTCTTACTGAGCACAGAGCCAGGGCAGCAGCCTGGATTTCCCCACAAGTTTCCCTTCCTCCTGCTCCCTTCAATAGACAGTAGGAAATATATGCTTAAAGAGAAAACAGTTACCATTTCAGCATGAGAATCTTCATCACCGTCATTATCTTCACCATCATCTGTTATACAAACAAAAGACAAACACGCTGATTGTAGTGGGATAGAAGGAAAGCTTTAAAACCAAATATACTCAATTAAAACACAGAAAAAAGCACCAGAGAGACATGACCATCAGTGGGTTTGGATACTGACAACGCTGTCAAGTAAAAAGTGTATTTAGTTATACTCCACTTAAGTTTTTTTTTTTCTTTTGTTCTGGAGAAGGAAAAGAAGAGCAGCTCTGGATAACTACAGCAACAGCCAAGCTGCACCCTGGTGCTGCAGCTGAGGCTCCCGGGTGCGCAGCCAAGGGAACATTCCGAGCCGGGAGAAACGCGAACTTTGCACCAGCAGCCCCCAGCAGCGCTCGGGTGCGGGAGGGACGCCCGGCCCGAGTCACGCAGAGCCAGTGTGGCCACAGTCGGTCCCAGTACCGGGGAAGCCTCTCCGACAGAGCCGCGCCGACCGCCACCGGCCCCTCCTGGCGCTGGAAAACCAACTTCGGGAGGCGCAGGAGGGCCGGGACGGTGCAGCTCACACAGCGGTTTGCGATGCTCGCCTGGGCCCCGGGATTCACCGCCGGCGGTGCCTGCGGGGCTCTCGGCCCCAAACGGAACGAGGGGAGCGCCCCGAGCCCCCCCGCACCCGTACCGGAGCTGAGGCTGGAGTCGGACAGCGCCAGCGGGCCCTCGGCCCCGCCGGGCTGCAGGCTGCGCTCCAGCTGCTCGATCTGGCGGCGGATCTTCTCCCGCTCCGCGTCCAGGTCCAGGCCCTCGGGGGCCCGGAGGGGCCCGGCCGGGCCCGGCCCGCGGGACATGGCGGCACCGCCGCTCCCGGCGCGCGGCCC
>VZRO01007026.1:2639252-2654550 GCA_013397915.1 Daphoenositta chrysoptera
GGTGTCCCGGTGTCCCGCAGGTGCGGGCTGGCGGCCGGCCGGAGCTACAGCGGCGGCGGCGCCTACCCCGGCGTGTCGCTGGCGTGCCCGCTGCCCGGCGTGCCCAAGGCCGTGTTCGCGGCGGCCGAGCGCCGGGAGCGCTTCGAGACGCGGGTGACGGTGCTGGAGAACGGGCTGCGGGTCGCCTCCCAGAACAAGTTCGGGCAGTTCTGCACCGTGGGCGGTGAGTGCCCGCCGGGCCGGGCCGGGCCGGTGTCACCTCAGCGCCCCCGGAGCCCGGGGTCTGCTGGTAAGGAGCGGCGGTGGAAAAGTCACGCTGGTCTGTTCTCTTCTTTACACCAGTTCTGGTAAATTCGGGATCAAGGCACGAAGCGAAGTACCTGAGTGGCATCTCCCACTTCTTGGAAAAGCTGGCGTTCTCTGTGAGTACTGCCCTGCGCTGCCCAGGTTCCCAAACCTGCACGGGGCAGCCAAGGAGGGCCTGGCCCTCAGAGCTCTCTGCACTCGAGCTCTTTAAACAGTGGTGACAGAGTTAAGAGAGTCACAGAATCTTAACTCCTTGTTAATTATCGTGACTATAATTATATTTTGAAAGTCTTTGTTCTTTCACCTGCAAGGTTGGCAAGTACTGATCAAATCATTTGACTAAAAGAACGTAGATGATATTCTGGGCTACACCGAAGGGTTATAAACAGTTATTGCTTTACTAATTAATAACACTGGTATCTTTTTCCTTAGTCCACAGCTCAGTTTGGCAGCAAAGATGAAATTCTCCTCACCCTAGAGAAGCATGGAGGCATTTGTGACTGCCAGGCATCGAGGTGGGCTGCTCCTTCTCCTGCAGTTTCCTGGGTGTTGTAGCACTGACAGCACTTGGAGTCCCTTTTTCTGGTGTGGGGCAAGAAAAGCCACTTTTTGTTCCCGAGCAGCAGCAATCTGTTTGTGGTGGCTGCTGGGAAGCTACAGAAGTGAGCCTGAAAGAACTATATAATTCAGATCTATTTCTTTTCAGAAGCATTTAATGATTAAAAGGGCTTCATCTGTGACTTCCTGATAGTGAGGTGACACTGAGTGATCCCAGAAGTGACTTCTCAGCGCAGAGCCTGTTTTTGTGTTGCAGGGACACCATCATGTACGCAGTGTCTGCTGATGCCAGAGGCCTGGACACCGTGGTCAACTTGCTGGCTGATGTCACGCTCCAGCCCAGGTTATCAGGTCTGGGAACACAATTCTCTGCCTCGAAAAAACCCCATTTCCAACACATGGCTTGCTGTTAAGCCTTGCAGCAGCTGGGTGTTTTGTGTAGGAGTTGCCATCCCTTGCTTTGTCTCGTTGCAGATGAAGAGATTGAGATGACCCGAATGGCCATAAGGTTTGAGCTGGAGGATCTGAATATGAGGCCTGACCCAGAGCCTCTCCTCACGGAAATGATCCACGCGGTAACGCCCTGGGAATTCCACCCTGCATGCAGCCTCTTGCTGCCTTCTCTTCCTCATGGTTTTTTACAGCTTTGGGGTTTATTTTAGACTGTTCTAAAACCAGATTTGTTTTGTTGGGGGAAGAATTTGGCTGTCCCTTCGCTCTGAAATCCAGCATTGCACACAGGTGGAAGATTCTAAGCCGAACTAAAAAAAAAACCGAACAACAATGTAACTTCTCGTTATTGATACGGGTGACAAAATGTTACTGAGTTGCACTGACATTAGTGAAATCACTGACATAGTGAAATAATGCTCAGCCTTCCCTCTCTTAGAGATGGAATTAATTCCAAAGCAAAAAGAGGTTTAGAGAGGGGTTTAGGGAAAAATGAAGTGATCTTCGTGACTCTAATGTCTCTGTTCCCTTTTAGGCAGCCTTCAGAGACAACACAGTGGGGCTGAACAGGTTCTGCCCCGTGGAAAACACGGACAAAATCGACCGGGAGGTGCTGCACTCGTACCTGAGCAGTTACTACACCCCGGAGAGGATGGTGCTGGCCGGGGTGGGCATTGAGCACGAGCAGCTGGTGGAGTGTGCCAGGAAATACCTGCTGGGGGTGGAGCCCGTGTGGGGCTCGGGGCGCAGCAGGGGCGTGGACAGGTCCGTGGCTCAGTACACCGGAGGCATCGTCAAGGTAATGGTGGAGGTGGCACCCAGCAGCTTGCTGATTTCTCTACAGGCTTTTGCTTTTCTAAAGTTACGTTTCACGAGTATGAGCCCAAATTGTGACAGCTGTTAATTGGGTGATAGGGTAGTTATTGGGAATGTATTGAACTGGGTACAAGAGCCGTGCAGATTGGTGTTAATAATCTGTCTGCTATTCCCACAGGTTGAAAAAGACATGTCAGATGTGAGTCTGGGCCCTACTCCCATCCCAGAGCTCACCCACATCATGATTGGGTTAGAAAGCTGCTCATTTTTAGTAAGTATTAACCTAAAATCCTGCATTTTGGGTGCTCTGTACTTGGAGAATCCCAGGAACACTGACCCATTACACAAACATTGACATTTTTGCTGCTGCACATAAAAACAAGCAGCTTTTTCCCTGACATTTTTCTGAATGCACTGACCTTCACACTCCTCTTGTGCTGTGTTTTTTTCCTCCCCTTTACTCACCCCAGGCCCTTGAGGGCTCTGCCATTACCTGACTGAGTTTCTTGTTGCAATCCAGGAGGACGATTTCATTCCTTTTGCGGTGCTGAACATGATGATGGGAGGTGGTGGCTCTTTTTCAGCTGGAGGGCCTGGCAAGGGCATGTTCACCCGGCTGTACCTCAATGTGCTCAACAGGTTGGTTTGTCTTGCTGTTTGGGAGTAGCAGAAACAGTTCTGTAGCAGGTTCACATGGGGAAAAAAATGAAAGCTAATGCCCCCAGGTTTTACATCAGCTTATTCTGCTTGGAATGTGGGACTGGTTTGTCAGCCGGCATTTTGCGAGGGTGAAAGTACGGGGCAGAAGTGACCAGGAATCCTGTTTTCTTCCACTAGTCCTATCCGTGCTTTAATCAGGGAATATTAACAGGATTGGCTCTGTATTGTCCTGGGTTTGGTCTCCAAGATTCAAGTGAAGAAAAGGAGTAGATGCCACATGCATAAATTGTCAGAGGCAGGGACTGACAATTCTCAGTGCACTGCTAAAAACCCTGAAAATGCACTAGGAGGGTGCTCACTGTCCATCTTAGTTTTAATGTCTATATTGTAAATTTTGGTGTTTAAATTTTAAAACACTGTTTTTATACTCACAGGCACCACTGGATGTACAATGCCACCTCTTACCACCACAGCTATGAGGACACAGGTCTCCTGTGTATCCATGCCAGTGCAGATCCAAAACAGGTACAGAGTCCTGTACTCACAGACAGGTGTCCTTAAACAGTAACATCACTCTGTACCACAGAGTTCTGTGGATACAAGAGGCATTGTTCTGATCTTCTTTCCATGACCTGTTTTCCCCAGGTTCGGGAGATGGTGGAAATCATCACCAGGGAATTCATCCTCATGGCAGGAGCAGTGGGAGAGGTCAGCAGCACATTGGAACTTGCAGATGGTCTTTGAGTTGAAATAATCCCTGGGAGTGCCCAAGGCCAGGCTGGACAGGGCTTGGAGCAACCTGGGATAGTGGAAAGTGTCCCTGCTCGTGGCAGGGGTGGAACTGGATGGGCTTTAAGGTCCCTTCCAACCCAAACCAGTCTGGGATTCTGTGAATGCATTGCACTGACTGTGCTAGAATGGATTTTTGTAGATAAATTTGTTACATTTCTGTAAAAGAATACAGCAACATTAGCAATGCATCCAACAAAGAGAGAGGTGTCTGCAGAACTCTTCCCTGTATTAAGCGACTTACAGAGCGGCAACCAGAACTTTTTTTGTTTCCTGCTCATTCACAGGTAGAACTTGAGAGAGCAAAGACACAGCTCAAGTCCATGCTCATGATGAACCTGGAGTCTCGGCCAGTGATCTTTGAAGATGTGGGGAGGCAGGTTTTGGCAACAAACACAAGGAAGCTACCTCATGAGCTCTGTGCCCTCATCAGTGAGTAGACAATGCTTTGCCTTGCCTTGAGGGAACTGTAGGGGCAGTTAGAATATTCTTGTAGCATTGGTGAATTGCCTTTGAAAGCCTGGGGGCATAAATACTACAGAAATATATTTCAGATTGAGCTTAATTGCTTTTAAGCTAACACAGGGGCTTATTTTAGTCAGAAGGAAGGGAAAACCAGAAGAAGCCAGGTCTAGAGTTGGTTTTCTGAGCATCACCCTAAAGCTGCTTCGTGCTGTTCACAATGGAGTTGTCACAGCTCTGCCTTTTTTCTCTCTGCAGGTCAGGTGAAACCCACGGATATCAAGAGGGTGGTGACTAAGATGCTGCATAAGAAGCCAGCAGTGGCTGCCCTGGGTGACCTGACAGATCTGCCCACGTATGAGCACATCCAGGCTGCCCTTTCCAGCAAGGACGGGCGGCTCCCGCGGCTCTACCGCCTCTTCCGATAGAGCAGCCCCTCCTCAGGCCTCAGACTCCCTTCTTTTTTAATGGTTTCTTTGATTTTCATGTTGCTGTACCACCCTCCCTCCCCCCAATGCTCCCAGGAATTCTGTGCAACCATGGAGCTGAGCAAAGCTGCCTCGGAGCACTGGGCTGTGAAGAGCTCGTGTGAGGAGGCAGCGCTGGCTCTGGAGGAGGAGTTTGACCCTCTGAGCAGGTTACAAGAGGAGATGGGTGTTGACACCCTTCTCTTGGCTTTGGGGAGAACAGAGCAAGCCAAAATATTCATCACTACAATGAATGCACATCTCTGAGCAGTCACTGCCTCTTCATCAGCCCAGCAGTGGAAATGGGGCTGTCACACGAGGCCCCAACGTGCCCTTCCTGAGGAATGTGTGGCACCTTTAACAGCTTGGCTTACATGTCTGAATTCAAATATTTATAACTGTTACCAAGGTGACCAAAGACTTGGTCAGACTTAATTAGGAAAATAATAGTTGTTGTCCCCAGTGAAGTTAGGCAAAAATTTCCTGCAATCCAGGTTTTGTTACAAATCATGGATCCATTTCATCAGTGTAATTCACCATCTGACAAGGAGTCACCCACCTGGGAATAACTTTATCATCTTGCTAGAGCTCTGAGGGAAGCAGACCCATGACAGAACCAATTTTCTGTGGAGTTCCTCCGCAGAGGTCCTGTACATAATGGACACTTACTTGAGAATGAGAACGTTCCTATTCTTCAGGTTTTTCACTTGGACGTGAACTGTGATAAAGAATAAAAGTTCTTTTGCTCCAGACTTGCTATACAAACAGTTATTAAAATATGAGTTGCTGCTGCTGCTGCACCTTAAACTCGTGCCTCATTTCCTCAGTGTCACCCAGATGGACTTAAGGCCTTGCAAAAAGAAGACACAATCATCAATCTCACAGCAGAGATGTGGCTCAGCTGAAAGTCAAGATAACAAAATCACAACCTTTAGAAACATCATCTTGACAGACACCACGTCACAGAAAGCCAAGTGCCACACATGTGGCATACTGAAGAAATGGAGACTCAAAAGAGGAATAAAACACTGGATTTATATAATCCCCTAATATATGGGTTTAAAAATACAAGACAGCTGCATTGCAGCACTTCACTGCTAGATGTGTATGGTAAGGAGCAATCCAGCTGGGAGCAGAGCACTGTGAGGCTGCTGGTACCTGCTTTACCCCATCCTTTCCTCATGCAACTCAAAGAAAACATGTTGCATTGCTTCCTGCAGAGCCCGCAGCTGGAAGTCGTGTTCTGTTGTTGTGTATGTTTGTGAGGAAATAAAGAGACCTCTGAACACCTGGAACAAGTTGTAAGAGTTCTGAATTCATCTGCCAAGGGTTTCTTGAACTGGCAGGTGGAACATACTTTGTTCAGTGCAAACAATTCCAGAGGAAATCTGTCCCACTCCTCCAGCTGAAGACAAACGGCCCAGGTCACCCAAACATGCACCATGCAAAGAACTCTGGTTCTGACAACAATAAAGGCTGGTTCTCAGTTAAGGTATTGCATTAATTTATTTTTATTCCTTTAAAAAGAAAGGAAATCCAAATACCTGATGGCTACAGACAGGTCAGTGCCATAAATGTACCGCAGAACAGGAGCCTGTCTTGGACAGGTTGCATAGTCAGCAGCACTTCCTCCAAGGTGTTTGCATGATGTTTTAGGTCCTAAGGTGATTAATGATCCCATCTGTGCCCATGAGGAGTTCTTAATTATTAGCTGTACTTAATATTTTACCAGTGCCATACTGGTCCTTGTAGTATATATAGCCTTAAGACAACACTACTTCAAAAATAGCAAGTTATTCACAGTTTACTGATTTGGAAAAATAAAACCAAAAGGAATTGACTGTGATTGGAGGTAATGGAGCTGTGTGGAGCTGAGTGGCTGCAGTTGCTGTGCAAACCTCCCTGGTGCACTCACTTGACATCACTTTGGTGAAACATCACACAGTGCCTGTTCTCAGATCATGATTTCCAACTCCTGCTGCTGAATGCAGGTAGTGTTTAATCAGCCCTGGGGAGGACAAGTGAGTTCAGGAAGGGATTGCTTCAAGCAGTCTCAGCAGACAAATATATGGCCTGAGAGTTTGGTATTTACCCCCTTAGTAACAGAAGGCCTAGAGAATGATTATTGAAAGGCAATGTTTCTACACTTCAATGTACAGGAGTACATTCACACACAATTTGCTGTAGAGGACCCAAAAAGCCCAACACAGGAGCACCATCCAGACACAGAACTGCCCAAGGCCATGACCTGGTCCCTGTTACTCACTGCACAGAATACCAACACTTGGCTACAGAGGGGGAGCAAACCCACACTGGATGTAAGGTAACCTGATCAAACCAAAGAGACAGAATTCACCTTTCTGCAGGCGTGTCTTGGGTCCCCTGCCCTGAACGATGCCAGTTCCAGCAGCTGTGCCCCTGCGTGGAGCAGAACCAAGGGTCTGCACCCAGTGGCTTCCTAAGACAGTCTGGTTCAAAATAAATCGATTATACCAGTTGAGATGGATGTCTTAAATAAGTGACTCCTTTTCTTCGGCAGAAGCACTTGAGCTCCATGGATTAGCTCATGCAAATGAATCCAGGATGAGGTTTAAGACATTCTTCACGAGCCACAGCAACTGCCAGAGGTGCTTAAGCAGACAATTCCCTGCAGAGTTTGCCACGGCCTGAAATCCTCTTTCGGGGCACCTCTACCACGAGCATTGCAGAGCTCTCAGCTCAAGAAATGCTACATATGCTGCTGGATCTTTGGTCCTTCTGTTCCAGGCGTTTCTGAAGTTCCCTCGTGGTCCGCCTCCTTATTCCGATTAAATACAGATCTCTGTCAAACTGCCCAGCAGCCAGTGGGATGCTGCAACAGAAACACGAGCCAGCAGCTCAGGGCATAAATATGTTATTGTTTGCCCAGCATTTCCCTGCTGCTTCATACAACAAAGGCCACAAACCTAGTTTTTACTTTCTTAAGGCATTCAGCTACTGGGAGAAACAAGAGTTGCTCTTCCAAGGCAACAACTTAAGGTTTTTCACAATACTTTAAAATGCTGGTTGTAAAAGGGAAATACACTTTAAATTTTAGCATGAACTTGCCTGCATTCATATATAGAGGACTTTCTTTATGGTTCTAAACTAAAACCCACTCATTTGAAAAGCTAAACCAGGTTACTGCTAACTTGGTGTATTCATTGGTGTGGTTCGTCTCAACAGTTCTTACCTTGGTCTGTTTTAGAGAGGCCAGAGGAAACCTGAGCAGCCCATCACACAGTGCTATTTAATATCCATAAACAAAAATTCCCATTTGTAATTGCACTGCTGATTAAATACCTCGATAAATCATTTTTCTGAATATTCAGGTCTTGAAATCCCTGACCATGTTACTCACAAAAAAGAGAATAATTTCAGTGATTTAACCAAATTTTCTAAGGAGTTCTGCTAATACAACAGCCCACAAGTAGGACATTAAGAACTTGGAGGATCTCAAAATACTCCACTGACATCCAGCTGTGCTGAAATGCAGCCACCACTGGGCAGGGAAAACAGAACTGATCCCAAAGAGGGAAAGAGGAAGAGAAGAGGAAAGCTGCCCATGCTGATAAGGGAAAACAAAGAGCTGCACCTCAGATAAGACACAGATTTATATTCAATTCCAGTGGGCTCTGTTTATCCCACTCAGAAGGATTAAAGGACCTGGCAGCAGGGATTTCAGCTGTCAGTGCAGGGTTTAAGCTCTTACTGCTCTGACCACCACCAGCATGTACTGGGTAAAACCCAAACAGGCTGCAGGGAGCTACGAGGGACAGACAGGAGAATATCCTCGGGATCACTGGAGCCATCAGCAACCACGTGGAGCAGCAAAAGGAGGTACTCACTTGTCTCTGCCAGGCCTCAGCTTCACACGAAACAAGGCAAAGACGGGCCGGTGGTCGGAGGTTTTGATGACAGGACACGAGGAGTACTTGAGAGCCTGGATGTCACCCTTGTAGCGGCTGCGGAACACCACCCGGTCCTGGAGGGACAGAGGGGACAGGGCTGCTGACTCCCCCTGCACGTCACCCGCCCTGGAAAGCAGCACTGCCTCACAGCTGACAAATCCATTCACTTATCACACTCTGCTAAATGAAATCGAAGTGTCTTGGACGGGGATCCATTCATGAAGTGTCTGACCCCAACAGTTGTTCTGTGCCCGGCTCTGAGCATGGGAGAGTCCACTCAGACAGGGAAAATGAGGTTAACAGCCTGTGCCCAACTCTCCCTGTGCTCACAAATTTAACAGTCCTTTGTTCCAGAAGTCCCACTTGCCCTTAAGCAGCAAATCTCAGCCCAATGGAATCCCCTTTGACTTCTGAACTCATCCCTTACCGTGTAGGAGGGAGTCCTTTGTTTGGAAGTGGTGTCATAGCTGTCCTTTCCTATGTCAAACTTGTAGGAAGGGCGGAAATGGATATCAGCCTCTTGGAATCCTTTGAAAATAGACCCTGCAAGGGAAGGGGAGAACGGCATGAACTAACTCCTCCTTCCTGAGAACTGGGCACTGTGTCTACTAATTCTGGCTAGAAACAACAGCCATGTACATCCCAGAAACACCTGGGCTTGGGCTCCAGAAAGGGAGTGAGCTCCAGTCCTGACTAGAGAGGATAAAAAATAGCTAGTGGCTATTAAGCGGCTATTAAGTCAGTGGTCAAAAGTTTTAAGAACAGCTGGTCCATGCACTTCCCCTTCCACTGAAAGCTCGTGCTGCTTTGCAGATGCTGTTCAAATCTAAAATCCCCAGACACTGGAACAGAATGGTGCCCAGGTTATAGAGGAGTCAGATGAAACAGCAGCAAATGGCTCAGGAGGTTACATTAAATAGAGCAAACTGCTACAGCAAAAGGTTCCTTGACACACTGCCACTGTACTTGACACCTGCTGACTCCCTTTTTTAGGGAACTTAACCAAAGAAAGCAGGAAAGGTCTCCAGGAAATGGGGACTGGGCTGACATTACTGCTGTGTGTAGGTATCGTTGTTCCTGGAGGAGGGAGATGAAGAGCTGCCCCTCACCCCGGCTCATCTCACTGGTCAGCTGGTCATACACCAGGAGCTTGGACACGTCGCTGTCCGGGTTCTGGTTCAGGATGGAATCCACAGTCTCCCGGTCCTTATTCAGTCGGAAGTTGAAGTCACCAAACCAGAAAACTTCATCAAACCGAGTTGTGACATCACCTGGAAATTCAGACCACAAGTGTTCAAGGGATGCTGCTGAATGTGTCCAAGGAACAGGAAGAAATTATTTCTTTTCACTATCAGGAGATGTGATACTGAGTATGTTTTCTAACTGTGATCACCACTGAATGTGGGAATTAAAAACCCAGGAGAAAACAGAACAGAAATGTTAAAACTTACACAAAAACCTAATGCTACACTGCAGATAAAGAGTATATTCAATTTTCTAGTAAAAGAACCTAATTATTTATCTGGGCATCAAGTTGTCAGCACAGTATTAGGAAACAAGAATGGAATTTGGCAAACAATGCTCTGACCTGTGTACATGCAAAGTGACATAAGGCTTCTTAAGTTTTGAAATAAAGTAATTCCTGATTGTTCTAGAAAACACTTGGAAAGGGAAACACATCTGTAAGATTTGTACTAATTAAACCAAAATTATCATATTGCTAAAAAAATACATCATGTTAAAATTCCCTTTTGAATTTTCTCTCTCCCAATTTTTTCTCAAATTCCCAATTTCAAGAAAAAAATAAATCAAGGGAGTAAATAACCATCCTCAGACAAAAAGAGCTGTAGTCTTTTTTTACACTGTCTCAAATTATCACTCTTCTTGTCCCTTTCTCAGTGCAGTCTGAGAGACAAAGCACAGACCCTGCTCGTGGTTTCACACTTACTAGAACTGGATCGATATGGATTTGTGTCTGGAACGTTCTTGGGAAGTGTGAGGGCTTGAATGGTTTTATTGTAGTCCAGTTTCCTCTCATTCACTTTACTGTCCCCAGCTGCAAGACAGAAACCCCATTACTGCCAGGAATGAATAATTTTCATTCAGTGAAAATTTCTGGTGATACCAGTACCTTCTGAAGGGCATCAGACATTTTACACATGTAAAATGTGACACTCTGGGAGTGCCTGCACTGAATAATAATGACAGAAAGTGTGGGAAAAGGGATACAATGGTGCAGAGTTCATTCCTGTTTCCATAAACACAGTTCTTTTGTAAGTTTGTTACCAAACAATCCTCCCTTATCCTTCTCAGCTCAGCAATCCTCAGCTTTGGCTTCAGCCTCTCCTGCTTTTTCACCTCTGTACAGCTCCCTCTCCTCCTCCCTCAACCAGGACACTCATAGCAAGATTGCAAATGTCTCACACGTGAAGTGGGAGGTGATGAAGAGAAAGGAGGTCCCAAAAAACGTGAAGCAGATTCCTAGAGCTCCCTTGGTTTTGATCTGAGACACGATTCGAGTCGTCACCGTGGCGTACTCCACTTCTGGAAGGACGAGAAGGAGATGCTGTTACTGAAATGCTTCTGAGAGTGAGCAGGGAGGTTAGGAGAGGGAGCAAAGGGCAGGGCACGGGCTGGCAGCAGTGCCTCCAGCTCCCCACACACCTGAGCAGAACCAGATGAGGTCCCTGCGGATGAACACGGACATGTAGAGCACGCCGTGGGCGGCCGAGTGCAGCAGGACGTAGTGGGGGCCCAGCGTCTCCTGCAGGCGGATCTCCCACTCTCTCCTGCAGGAGGGAACAACAGCTGGATCACACAGACAGCACAGGAGACAACAACCAGGACAGCAGATCAGCGTTGTGCACACACAGCAATGCCCCTCATACAGAACAAGCCACGAGCAAAACCTCCACTGCACTGAACTAAGGGGTGGCTGCTGAGGTGCCACAGAAATCAGCAGAGCGTTGCCATCGGCTGCCCTGGCTACAGGATGGAATTCTGTATGCCCAGAGAAGCTCTTCCATCCCTGGAAGTGTCCAAGGCCAGGTTGGACAGGGCTTGAAGCACCCTGGTCTAGTGCAAGGTGTCCCTGCCCATGGCAGGGGGTAGGACTGGATGGGATTTAATGTCCCTTCCAACACAAACCATCCTGGGATTTTATGGTTTACAGATCTCTGACTTTTTTCTCTAAACCCTATTTCCTCTGGTGCTCATGCAATTCAGTCTTGTTAAGTGGGTTGATTATTGCAAATATTAAGAATATAATGGAGAATATTTCTAGTCTAATTCAAAGCCAAGTGATTAGTTAACAATAAAAGAAGATGATTCATTACATTGTTTTTGCTACCTGTCTGGACAGCCTTCTTGAACCCCAATGACATACAT
The DNA here is from genome assembly GCA_013397915.1 of Daphoenositta chrysoptera. Lineage (NCBI taxonomy): Eukaryota > Metazoa > Chordata > Aves > Passeriformes > Daphoenositta > Daphoenositta chrysoptera. Next base: position 2,651,077 of record VZRO01007026.1, read on the forward strand.
GTCCTGGGCAAAGTCTGGATCTGTTGGCAATAAGAAGTCATCCAGATTCACTGGAAGTTCCTATTACACAAGAAATTGAAAACAAAAAGAAAGAAAAGCAGTATTAGTTATGCAAAGATTAACCAGAAAAATACCTTGTAATTTGACAAAGATGATGACTCAGTTGACAAGGAACATAGTCATGAACAGAAAAGCATCACCCCAATCCTTGCAGTAGAGCTGGAGTAACTTTAGTGCTGCCAAAAGGCCTGTGAAGACTTCTGTGCACCTACCTTCTGACCCTGCATGTTCCAGGTGGCCACAAAGATTCCAATATTCCGATCAGGGAAATATCTGCTAAGTTCTTCTGCTCCCATTAAGGCACCACTTGCCAGAAGGCTGCCTTCCAAATAGCTCCTGTGGACACAAGACCCAAAAAAGAGCATCTAAGGAAAGGGCATGGCAGCTGGGATATCGATTTGTAATGTTTGAACCTTGAATCAATCAAGAATATACCTTTAAGAAGAAGGAATTTAATATTTGTATGTTGTTCTGCTTGCCTAAAGTTCCTTCCAAAGCCAGGACACGAGGGTGATGGTGAGGCTGATGCTGCTCAGGTTCTGTGATGAGAAGGCTGAAGCCACCCAAAGTCTTCAGCCCCACTAATACTCATCCAGGCAGAGAACAAAGAAATTGGTTTGATAACCTCAAGTTGCCCAGAGAAGCTGTGGCTGCCCCATCCCTGGAAGTGTTCCAGGCGAGGTTGGATGGGACTTGGAGCAAGCTGGGATAGTGGAAGGTGTCCCTGCCCATGGCTGGGTGACCCTTGAGGTCCCTTCCACCCAAACCATCCTGTGATCCTCTGATTCCATTAAATTTGAGTACCTTGAAGCAGCTCAGTTTACTTCGAACACAAAAACAGCTCCACCATTCCCAGTGTTCTGGCATCAAGTTTCTCCTAACCAAAAACTCAAACTCACATCCTTCCTTCAATTCAGCTCATCAAACCAGCTTCAAGAAAATAATTTCTTGAGCCTGAGGTCTCAAAATATCCCATTTGTGAAGGACAGATGCATCCCCCAGCACGTGCCTCTCTGAAGGACACGCTTACAGAGGTGAGGGATGCTGGCACAGGGACTGCACGTTGAATAAGCATTTTTAATCTTGCTTAAGCTCTGCAAATAACGATGGGAGAATTATGTCAGGAAGTTCTGGGCAATCCAACACTGCCCACCTGGCTCCAGCTGCTTTAGGGAGGAATGGGAAAGAAAACCCTCATGGCAAACAAGTATCTTTGGGGCTTTTTTACCAGTTAGTAACACTTTAATTTGTCTCAGAATTACTTCCCCTCTACTACTGACTCCCACGCTTTGGATCAATGATTAGATTTTTCCCTCCTGGAAAAGCTGGGGCAGAGGAGCTCCTGTGGGATATTGGAATAGTTCCCAGTACATAATTTGATCCTGCCAGAAGCCAAACAAGTGCAACATCTGCTCAGCACCTCACAGGGCTGTGCTAATACTGCATGACAATTTAAATTTAAAATATCTGGTGTTATTTTTTGTCTGCAATTTATCATTTTGGTTCAAGCCCAATGTACTTTCAGATTTTTCTAAAAAATAGTTTTTCCAACTGCTGGCATGAAGAGCTACTGTTTCTTAATTTTCAAAACAGATTACGCATTAGAAGCAAACTGACAGCAAATTAAACTCGTATTTATGAAAATACCCAGCTAAAAGGAGCAAAGGTACCGACCTCTTCATCTTCCAATTGTTTCCAGTCTCCACTGCAGGTTAAATAACACAGAAGGGGTTTTATGCTTTACCAGGAGCTCAGAAATTCCCTGCCCCTGCCCAGTGGGATTCTCCTCCCTGCCAACACCCCAAACTCTGCCAGGAGAAGCTGGGGGATCCCTACCTGCTGCGAACATCCTTGGCTCGAATGGGAGTGAGCACGCTGAAGGTGGATTTCATGGAGTCTGTGGAGCAGTTGTCATAGAGCGTCCCATTGCCCTGCAGCTTGGAGTCGCTGAGGCTGCTGCTCACCCTCCCAAACTTGTGCTGAGAATAATGTCGGTAATCCAGACAATCTGCGTCGATCCTATTAGCTGTCCTCAGGGAGTGGGAGGCCACGTTGAGCTCCATGGGGGGCAGGGGGCGGGCCGGCATGATTTGGGACAGCCGGGGTTTGCCGCCCGCGAACCCCTTGCCCCGCAGGAGCCCCCCAAAGGCACTGGAGATCTCGGAGGCTCGTTTGCCCAGGTCCGAGGCGCCTCCCCTGCTCTTCCCCGCGGGACTGGCTTCCAAGGCGTCTGGTGAACTGTGCAAGGAATCCTGCTGGCAGCAGGGACTGCAGGGGCTGGCCCTGCCCCTGGTGGGAGGGCTGGGGGACGCTTCCTGCAGGGAACCACTGGAGGAGCTCGTCTCGTTGGGATCGGTCAGACTTTCCTGGCTTGTCCTGAACCGTCTCCACTTCCTCCAGCTCTTCTCATCCAGGGATGCAGCACGCTCCAGCCGGGGCTTCCGAGGGGGCCTTGGAGTGATCGATTTAATTTTCATATTCGCTTTGAATTCTTCTGGCAGAAGCTTTAAGGTCTCACTTATGGGCGTACCTATTTTCGGGGGTGGCCCCTCGCCCCCAGCCTCCTTTCTGGCTGCTTTTCCAGCTTTCTTTGCCTGCAGGTCCTGCACTGCTCCGCCCTCCATGCTCCGAGTAAGACACACCCTTGAGTGCTGTGGAAATCCATTTGGAGTACTCATTGTCCCCCAGGTACCAGCTATGGATGCTGCTCCAGATGAAAACTTCCTCAAAGCATAGTTTCCTTCCCTTTATCACCCTGTGGGTTCACAGGGCTTTACTCAGCCAGCAAGACATGGGAATTGCAGACAGCTCAGCCTTCAGCTGGGAGTGAAGGGCAGATGAATGTGCAGGCAGATGCATTGTCTGCAGAATTCCAAGACGTGGGATACCTGGATTCCCCCAAGAGAAAGATGTAGGAATGAAAAGTTATTGAGCTGCAAACTGTACTCCTTAATCAGAAAGCATCTCCTTGCAGGACCTCCCTCTAGCACAACTCAAACCTCAACGTGACCTTGTTAGAAAATCACTGTTATTTCCCGTTTTTTCCCCCAAAAGCAGAGCAGAGAAGTGACCTCTTCGCTGCTGCAGACATCACGGCTGTGTACACCCTTCTTTAAGAAAAGGCTGTGTCTCCTGTTAGCACGAAAGGAAATTTAAACTGCACAGAAACCACAGCTCGCTGTCCTTGCTGTACACGGGCGTCACCAGCACAACCAGCCCGCAGCACCGGCTGCCCGAGGCCAGGAAATTTCCAGTGATCCCACAGCCGGGAAATCCCTGCCGCCTTTTCCTGCCTTGCACCAACCCCGCTGACACCGAGAAAACACCCCGGGGGTGCGTTTAGGGTACGGAACCGGGCTTGGAGTACATTTCTACCCGGGGGCAGCACCTCGTCATTCTGCGGCTACCGCGGAC
>VZRO01007026.1:2654847-2682905 GCA_013397915.1 Daphoenositta chrysoptera
TTGAAAAGCAGCTTAAAGTAAGCGTTTTACACTTAAAGAAGTTTGAAAGTTGCCTGCAGTAAGGCTTAAGTTTTAGTTTTGAATATTTCAATACAAACACTGATCACCGCATCGCAGACTGGTTAGGGTTAGAAGGGAGATTAAAGATCACCCAGTTTCCAACCTTTGCCATAAGTAGGGACACGTTCCACAGGCTCCAAGCCCTGTCCAGCCTGGCCTTGGACACTTCCAGGGATGGGGCAGCCACAGCTTCTCTGGGCAACCTGTGCCAGGGCCTCCTCACCCTCACAGGGTAGGATTTCTTCCCAATATCCCATCTAGACCTGCTCTGATGCACAAGCCATTCCAAACACCAAAACACTCCAGGCTGCCTTTCCTCACATGGATTATTTCCAGACAAACAGGAGAGGCTCCTCCATCCAGCTCACTAAAGCAATAACCACAAGAAGAAAGTAAAATGTGAAAGTGCTCCAGAGCGCAAAATATTTTATTTAAGAATTTACAGTGTCAAATCTTACACTTAGGAAAGACAGCCGCTCCCAGCTCAGAGGGAGCCTCCTTGAATGAAGTTGTTTGGCAGTCTCTACTGAAAGGAGAAAATAATCAGCAGCCTGGCTGGACTAGAGGAAAGCCAAGTGTCTGATTAGGTTTCAATTATAGAAAAGTAAACCACACTGACTGCTGCTGCCCACGTCTGGAATTGAGTATGGACCAGCACACAAAGGTTTCTAATCCCCCCAAATAATGTTTTACTTCGGCTGCATACAAACCTTTTGGGACATACATAAGGCTATCATGATCTTAGAAAAGTGGTGTTATTCAGGAAAAGAAAAAAAAAAATAAACAACTGGGGACAAATACTGGCAATTTCACATTCGTATTACTTCTACTCCTGGGCAGAAATTCAAGTAAAATCAAATAGTTTGGTGGCAAGTTCTAAATAAAATATGGCCTAATGATTTAATAAATATTTAAAGTTTATTTCTCTCTTTGCAGATAATTCAGATTCTTCACTGAATATAAACGCTGTATATCATGGTTTTCAAGATTTCCTACATTAAACCTAAAGATTTTAAAGTCCATCCGTAGAGGTCTAATCCATCTACTTTTAGTATGAAATTTAGCTGTTAGCTATTTAAGACCTTGGTTATTTTAGTAATGGAGATTCAAGAACGGATTATTACACTGATTCTGGCACTCCAAAAAGGAAAAAATAAACACCTTTCAAGCTGTTACCCCCCAGCTGCAGAGTGCCAGCAGTTTGAGAGAAAGCAAAGTAACCGTATTGCACTTAAACAAACACTCACTCGTCAAGAGAACAGCGTTGGCTATGATACAGAGCTCCTTCCCACTATACACTTGGCTTTACAGGTAGTCTAAACCACAAACTACATACAGGAAAGACCCAAATCAAATCGGGATTAGATTACAGTCACAGTTTTCATTCAATACAGGTCGATTTATTTGGATGAGCTGTGGCCCCCTCCCCCCTCCCAAAAGCCAAAGCAGCAGGAGGCATCTCCTGGGCGAGCCTCTCCCAGGGGAACATCTCTGCTTCACACTCTGGCTGAAAGCATCAGTTGTGCATGGTCCTCTTAAGGCCACAGAGTTATCTTACAATGTGGACATGTGGGTTTTTTTTACCCCTGCTGGGAGGGGAGCATCCTTCAGAAATTAAGGAATCCCTGAAACTATGTCTCGGAAGGTCACGCTAGTGAGGTTTAAAATAAACTTAAGGAATAAATTGCCTATGCAATTTACCAACAGGTTTTGTAACAGACAGCAACTATTTCCTCTCTTGTGTCTATTCTTTATCACAGCAAAGCTATTTCTAGCCAGGTTTTGAAAAGGAAAAGTTACATATATTTCATGTTTGGTAATGGTTTGCTTAGATGAGGTGCAAGCATGAAAACGATCACCCATCATTAGATTTCTGTCATGTCAACTGCAGCTGATATCACAAGCCATAAGGCTGAATAGTTCTTTGCATACTCAGAATGTGAGTGAGGATTCCAAATACAAAGCCACTGTATTCTACTTCAATGTTGGATACTTCCTCTGCCCAATTCTTCCCAGTCTTGAACTTCCAGTGGCTGCAGGAGACTGAAAAAAGAAGAGGAATAAATCAAAATGTTCTGTAAAAGTGTCATGCTAGAGACAAAATTCAAAAAATTGGGAATAAAGTTGTAAATTTGAATGGAAATTTGTTAAATTGAACAGGTGCCAGACTGATCTTTGTGCACATTTAATGTGGAACAACCCAGATTAGGCTGCTAAAGCACAAAATCATGTTCTGTTCAATAGTTTTGTTCGAAGTATAGAATCAGGCTGGTTTGGGTCAGAAGGGACTTTAAAGTCCATCACATTCCATCCTCTGCCATGGGCAGGGACACCTTCCCCTATCCCAGGCTGCTCCAAACCCCATCCAGCCTGGCCTTGGACACTTCCAGGGATGGGGCAGCCACAGCTGCTCTGGGAAATGCTGGATAATAAAGACCAGGAAAAAGAAAGACGAGGCCTTTACTCACTTGTGCAAATTGAGAGGGGTTGTAGAATGGTACTGCTCCTGCTGAAGGTGCCCCCGAGGGTGGAACAGTGGCAGGCTGGGAAGAGAAAACACTGAAATCAGAGAAGGGCAGAGCTCCAGTGCCTCTCAAACGTGGTCTGCTAAGTTATACGGAGCAAATATTCACAGGAATAATGCCAACAACATGGAGAGCGCAGCCTATTGAATAACTGCAGAGTGCTGGTGCAGTTTGCATCCAGATCCAGAACAGGACTGGCTTAATGTAGGAGTTGGCCAAACAAGGTCACATGCATCAACTGCAAATAGCTCTGCAGATCCAAAGCATGCAAAACCAACACAAGACACCAGTGCCACTCCATTCAATTAGTACCTTCTGCCTGTGTTAGTACACCTCAGGACTTGCCCCAAAATAAACATTCTATGTCAAGTGTTGCTTTACTAAGAAATATCAGAAAGGTTTGTGTCACCCCTTTGTGGTGACCCCACAGCTCTGGAACTTCCAGCAGAGATGAAGCATTCCTTTAATTCCTACAGGGACTTTTCCAGACGGTTTATTAACAATTTGAGACTGGCAGCAGCAGAATGACCAAGTTTTGCTTGTATTGAGTCTTTTTAAGAGGTTGGTTTGGTTTGATTTGAGGACTTTTGGGGTTTTTTTGTTTAAAATCAACTGATTTCTTTAGTATCCCAGAAAAAAGATGATGAAATTATGTGAATATCTTAGGAACATAAATAAAAAGCATGCCTGGATTACATGCACTCTCATAAATACACCAAACTGAAGACCCTGTTTGAGTGTAAAAAGGAACACGACATCATGATCTACTTTTAATGATATTTCTGTGAACGAATGACTAGAAGTAGCATTAGTATTTGAGCAAATGCAAAACAAAGAGGGGGGGGAAAGTAAATAAGTTAACATAAATGAGAATGGCCAGCCACATGTACCTGATTAAAATGCTGGCTTACTTCACGTGATAATGAACTCATTGAACTAGAGCGCGAAAGCTACAAAACAGCAAGAACACACAAATACAAAAAAACACAAATAAAAAAAGTCGTCATGCATGTCACTGCCCCAAGCTTTCAGTTGTTTTATTTCATTGTCAAAGTCTCACTGCCAAAGGTTAAACCAACTTCAAGTTAAAAAAAAAAACAAAAACAAAAACAAACGTAAAGCCAGAAGTTAGTTTAAATTAAAAGGACTTCTTAAAGCACGAAATTATGTAGGTATAGAAAACATTAAGTAGGAACAAAGGTAATGTTACTCTGCCTGGCACACAGCAATTTGTTCTCCTTGCGTCTTGCACTTAATATTAGTGAAATTATATGCATGCATGGAGGCAAGAAGAGACCCTTAAACTGCTACTGATATTTTATCCTGAAAAAGGCTTTTACAGGCTTATATAGGAAAAGGAGATCACAGAATGTAGGACATGAAGGCTGAACTTCTCATATGGGCTTAGAGGTCTTTTCTGTACAATTTTGGAGGCAGTCAAATCCCATCTTGGCTACTCATCAGCAACTGAATCAGTTACTTGTTTTTTTAGATGGCCCATTGTAAGACCACTACAATTAACTGTACAAGTCATTAATTAAATACTTTGCATCAAGCCTTACCTCGCCTGACTGGGAGCCATCAGGGTTAGGAACAGGAAGTCCAGATCCAGGAGGAAGGGCTGCAGGGTTTAAGTACTGAAGAAAAACAAGGCACTTCTGTTTATGATCTTTACTGTGAGGCTATTTCACATCTCCCTTAGAGATCCCACTGAAGCAGAACAATGTTACATCAGGCAGGTGTAACATGCAGGGTAAGACTCTTCCCACATTCTCAGTCCCTCTCCTGGCACATGCTGCACCCATGGAACCTGCAGCCCTGCCAAATTAGGAAATGCAACCTCCCACTTGCCTTTTCACTTGCATTTCCCTTCTTCTGTTCTTTAAGTAACATGTCAAACCACAATCCCTACAACAATAAAATGCTCTATGTACTGTGGCTGTGAAACTGCTGCTCAGAACCACGAGGGAGTTTGAATCAGAACTTTGAGTTCTACCTACAAGACATTCCCTCTAACCCACCTCTGGCTCCACAGCTGCAGCAGGGTCTGTGGTGGTTTGGTTTGCAGCTGGTGTGTGCTCTGCTGCTCCACTCCCTTCCATGGGCTGGGATTCCCCTGGAACTGGAGAGGAAATAGGATTTAGCCAAACACACCACACCCATGAACAGCCGTACAACCTCCCCACAATTGTATCCACACACCTGAGTTTGGAACAAACACGTTGGCAGGAATGGGCATTGGTGCCAAGGGGGCAAACAGGTCTGATGGTGCAGGAACAGCACCACTTGCCTTGGTTCCTCCTGGATTCAGGACATCCACGTAACGGGCTCTGCTTCCAGCTAAACCAGGAAAATGAACAAATAACAAAAAGGAGCCTTGTGTTAGTCATGCCTGTGCCTACTTTGAACAGTTTGCTGGTTAAAGCATCTTTCAGGATCACCAATAACAGCCCAGGGACACAACCAGCAACAGCCAAGTCACGATACTGGGATGGCAGGGCAGGAGCTGGGCACGAGCAAAGCCAGCAACAGCCACAGCTCCACTGAGCTGCCAGCTGTTCCCAAACAACCCTGGAAAAGTCAGGACTTCTGCCTTCATATTTTATGCAGGAGAAAGTCTTAAATGTCAGTGCTGGCTGTTACCTGCTCTCCTGGAGAAGACGTTGACAGAGGCACCAGGTGGGCCTCCAGGCCCAGGGGGAGCAGCCTGAGCAGCTTTAGGAAATCCTGTTGGAGGTGGTGGTGGAGGTTTACTCTGCAGGGAGACAAAAAAAATCCAATCACACCACTGACTGATGTTGCACATTTTAATCCAAATTCAGTAAAAAGCTGCTCTTAAGAGTCAATAACAGATTAAAGAAAATTGTGTGCCAAGTACAGATTTTTGTTTTCCCCTTGGAGAAATCATGAGGACTCAGATTTTTACCTCTTCTTCTGGTTCATCCAGATTAACCCAGCGTTGTTTCTGCTCATCCCAAACAATCTAAAAGAAAATCACAGTCAAAACCAAAGAGCTCAAAGCAAGCTGCTAAAAAAGTTCTGAATAATTTTAACTATCTTTTTTAAAGCCAGTCTTTGAATAAAAATAATCTTCAAAGTTCTACAAGCATTTGTTTACTCATCAAAACCATGTTTATCTGTCATCCAGGAGAACATCAGGAACAAATTCAAGTGTATAAAAGTTTTTGGGATTTTTGGGGCCTTACTGATTTGTTCTTGTCATCTGGCAGGTGAGCCTCATTCTTCCCTTTTCCCATCAACCAGCGAAACCAGGTTCCACCACTCTGAAAAGAAATTAAATCTACTCAGTTAATTCTCTCACCACTGTCTTTACAGGCAGGTTAAAAGAAACATTCATGCAACACATTTTCTGTTAGAGACTTGAACTCTGAGCCCAGAGTTGCACCTAATAAATAGAAATAAACAGTTTAATCAGGAGCTCTTAAGTGTCGTGGACTAGTGGGGACCACACTTACTAACAGATCTCCTCCAGCTGTAGGTACCTTTCTAAGAAATTTTACCTTTTTAGGTGCTGCCTCCTTCTTTGTTTCTTTTTTAGTCTCTTTCCCTGCAGGAGCAGAGGGAGGAGGAGAGGGCTGTTTTGCTGCAGAGTTGGATCTCTCCCGTCCCACAGAATGAGCAGAGGACTCGGAGGTTGTTCGGGATCTTCGCCCATAGCCCTGTGTGACAAACACACAGGCAAGCACAAAGTTGTCACTGCTGCAGTGATGGATCACATTTCATCTTCCTAAAAAACCCCTTCTTTGTCAAATCCATAATCAGAAGTGATCTAAAAGTGAATACACCTGAAGATGGATCTTTGTCCTGATGCCTGGTTAGATATCAAGCCAGGACATAAATGCATAATAAACAAGCAGCTAAATATCTGACACAACATTAATTTTTTGTCAAGAATTTTCACCCAATTAAAGATATTTGATCTGGTTATTTGGGGACTTCTAAAAACCAAGCTTCAATTCTTGCTGAAGAGCAATAGAGAGCCCCCAAATCCTCTTGTGTTTGCATCGTGCTGCAATGCAGCTGAAGAAATGTATAAAATAACAGTACCATGTTAGCCATTCTGCCATAGAAATCATCCTCTCTCTGTTCAGGGAAGGAGTTTTGTGAAGGAGACTCCGGGGCAATTCTCTGCATTCCTTAAAAAAAAAATTAGATTATATTAGCAGGGACACACACCAACAAAAAAAGCTACAATAAACACCAAAGACCCCAAGGTCCACAATAGTTTTAATGCAAAAGTTTTCACCAGTTATGAGTTTTGTGCTAGAGAGAACTTGGTCTTTTAAAGAATGAGAGCTGCAATTGCTGTGATTTTTTTCCTCTCCTGTCTCGGTTTGTGTTTGTTCTAAACACAGGCCAGAGCATGCTGAGGGATGCAACCATCAGCATGGAGCAGTTAAAGGCTCCTCACATCTCAAACTCTGCCAAACTTAGGTTTGCCTCCTTCCACGTGTGTCAGGCTCTGCTGTCACAGAAATTAAACTTATCAGGGTCCCAGAAGCTCATGTCCAGAGGCAGAAATCCCTGATACAGACCTTAGAAACAGAACTGCCTATCCCAGTGCACTCAGGGATTATCTGTCAGGGTCTAAATCATGATCTGCTGAGTCTGACCTCACTTTTCAAGTAAGCCAAAAAACCAGGATGAATACTACAACTTTCTACAGATGTTTCTATACCATTACATGGTAGTTTTGAATTTCATTACCCAAAACATGACTATTTTTTAAATACTGAGATATTTTGAATTATTCCCTAAAACACTTCATTCTCCTTAGAAGGAAGAAAACTGTTTATTAAGATCCCAGACCTGTTTCCAGGTTTGTCTGCTCTTCTGGCCGTGGTTCCATTTCTTGTGGTGGCCCTCCTGGGGGTAGTGTTGACCCTAAATATAGTGGGGATGGTTCAGTTCCATAGGGATTTGAAAATCCTTGAGGTACAAAGCCAGGTCCTGGACCAAGAGGCTGAGGAGCCACTGGGTAGAAGGGGACACTTCCCTGGTCACCAGGAGGGATCATGGCAGCTGAGCCATCAAGGACAGCCTGAGGTACTGCACAATGAAAAGAAACAGAGTTAAGAGCTGTAACTAAACAGAAATTCCAGTGTGAACCTTTTACCCTATGAATGATACAATGCAGAAGTGAAATCTCCCTGTTCCAACCAGCCCCTTAAGTGGTTTCTTATGTCAGAAACCCGAAACCTTTGTCTTCTCTCTGTCGTAAAGGACATGAAACACCAACCTGAAGGCATCAGCTGCACGCTCTGCATCTGTTGAGCCATATTGGGTAACAAGGATGCCAACAAGGCATTTTCAGCACCTGGAGCCACGTCACGGCCACCTCCCCCATCACACTGACTGGCACGGTCCAGTTCAGAGCTGGGAGTGCTGCATTCATATGGAGGGGGAGTGGATCTGTCTGTGTTATAGGCTATTGCACCCTCCTGCATGGAAAAGCAAAATATTACTAACTGATCTGTACCAGACATTCAGTTCATAACCAAGGGAACACAGAGCAAAAGAAATCTTAGGTGTGAAAACAGGTTTTTAGTGTTCAGTCAAAATATGAACTGTCAGCCATTTATCAGCCAAGTTCAACCAATAATTTAAAGAGTTTATTTGTTTTTAAATTGATACAGCTAATTAGCTCAGGGTTCAAATTGCTAACACATCTCTTTAACTAAATAATTAATATTTCCTCTCTGTTCTAATCTAGCAACACTAATTCACACACAATTTTATGGCAAGCAGATCCCCTGCTTACAGCAGGAGTTACTGCAACCTAATGAGTCTTCCAATTCTCCTTCCATTATGGTATTAAGAAAAACCTGCCTCATATAACTTTAACTATTCTGCATTGAATTTCAGGGCACTAAAGTGTGGTAAATTCACTTGGTTTACATCATAACATTTGCAATTTAGGACATGAGTATATAAGGTCACTTCCCATGTTTCCGTGATTAGCACTGGATTTCAAACACTGGATTTACACTAATCCTTTAAAGAGAATCATTCATGCTGAAAAGCACACACTGTACCTTGATCTGTCCATCCACATGTCGAAGTGTAACTAACCAGGAGGGTTCAATAAAAGATTCCTGTTCTGGCTTTTCTTTTATCTGAGGGTCAAACAGGCGCAGCTGGGATGACATCTGAGGAAAGGAACCATTGCAAAGTGTGAGTTCATCAGCCACAGCTTCCCACCTACACTAATCAACCACAAATGCTTAATTCTTCCTCCTGTCACCTGGATTAGCTGGCCAATCAGCACAGGGGAGTAGTAATGGGGATCTTTCAGGACAGTTCTGGAAATCACTTCACAGTAGTGGAAGGCCTGGGCAGCAAGGCCCATCTCAGCCAGCCGACAGGCATAGATGAACTTGAAAACCTGGGGGAGGGAAGCAGGACAAATAAACCAAGTGATCACAACACTCTGAGTGATAACGAACAAAAAGCAGTCTGGCATTTCAGCCAGACAGATATCCCATTATCACATCTAAAATTCACAGAAAAACCAATCAATTCCCCTCTTCCACCTAATGCATGCAGTGGAAGTTGTCTATTTATCTACAGCTAGTGCCAGAAAATTCTGCTGGATTTTTCTTTTGGAATATAGAATTACAAGAAAGAAGTTAAAATTCAGAAGTTCGGGATGTAGAGGTGAAAAAAGTGAAAATGAAATGTGGCAATAGGAAAACAGCTATATGGCATTACTATCCATGAATATTTGATGTTATAGCAGATAAAATATTTGCCACACTGACTACAGCACAGGAGAGATTAAAAGCATGAAATCTGCCAAAACAGAAACCAAACCAAAACAGGAACAGCTCTTCACCTGGAAATTGGGCAAGCAGCCAGGCTGACTCCCTAGCGACTGTGCATATTCATAGGCTTCTGTTCTTTGAATGGCTTCATTGGTGGCAAACTTTAGAAATGGCAAGCTGTTTCAAACAGGAGAAGAAAAATATTATTTGAGTTTATATATGCTGACAATAAACACAGATCTGTCAGTCACACAGCTCTGTTAGACACAAAATATCAACAACTTCTACAAGACAGGACATCAAACAGTTATTTCAAAATCAGCTGTGCCTTGTGAGGACAAGGGGAGCAGTGCAATTCAGTCTCTCAAACTTTCATTTTTGCATTGGAACAGTTGTGTTAAAAACAAAACAACCCAAACCTGTGCTGGGATCCAATTAGGACAAGCTTTGTTGTCTTCCTTGTGTAAACTCCAAACCCAACTTGGGCCATAAGGTAACAAAAATGAGCAGCATCCAGCAGGCCTTTAGAAGCTGCAGAGAAACAAATGACAGAGCTCAGGATATTTCAGTGGCACATTGTAACTTGTGTGCTGTATTGTTTGGCTTTGCATTCAAATGCCTTCACAATAGAGACAAGCCCAGATAAAACTGCTCCACTTTATAGTTAATAAAGAAATTGCCTGTTTTCAAAAAAATAAGCTGAGCAATCAAAGCTTTTCCTTCAGTCATCACCCTGTTCATTCCCCAAGAGTTACCAAGAGTGTCTCCCATGGTAGCAATGGTCCTGGATTCCAAGTCCACATTATTGGTCAAGTTGGATAACACCATTGCTAGATGAGGCCTCCAGTCTCCCCATTTCTCATCTCCACAGCACTAAAATTAGAAGAATTACTAGGTCAAATCAGTGACTGGAGCTCTGCATGGGTAAGTGTTTCAACCTAAAAAGGACCAAAACAACTTCTCTGACATTCTAGGAAAGATTTCTGTTGGGAACTCCACTACTCCCTGCAGCTTCCCAGTGAATCTTACCGTGGATGCAGCTGGCATCCTTCCAGACATGAGCTGGTAAACAGTCTGCAGAGGGTCATTAATTGGGAGACTGTTGGCAAATCTACAGAGACATTGCAGAGAAAAACAAATCACAAACACGGAGTAAGCAGTTAAAATGTACTTCAGCTCTCAGTGGCAATTAATCTAACCTAGTTCAAGAGAAGGAAGTGCTGTGTGAAAATATTACACTGAAGAGGAAATTGTCCTGGGGGTAATGTTCAAAAGTAAAACACTCCCAGTGAACTGGGTCTGTCACTACAACACCAAGTTAGTCAGTCCAAGCTAGGAAAAACCTCTGGATTCTCCCCAAGCCAGCTGACTTTAACAAAACTGATAGTTGAGTTTTTGCAGTTTTTTCCAAGCAAGGCCACAGACGACATTGTTCAAATACCCCTTAAATGGGACAGGTGGCAGAGAATACCTTCTCAGGTTTAAGTTTATAGCCAGAAGACCCCAGAATAAAAAGTAACAAATGACAAATAAATACACAGTAAAATTAAAGCATAATTCTTGAATGAACTACTATGGATAACCTATGATTTTGACATTCTCCACCTCACTAACAGAACAGGCAGCCAAATTTCACTAATGAAAAAGCAAGCCAGTACCTGGTCATCACTCTTGCATGTGTCCTGCTGTCCATTTTGCTGGCAAGGAGCAGAGCATGACCCCACAAACCATGCTTCATGGCAGACTCCAAAGCATCCTAACCAAGACACAAATTAGCTTCCTGGAAATAGCTTCACATATTACTCACAAAAACAGCTTTACATTAGTAACTTGTGATCAAATCAAAATGTGTTTGTTTAGATAAAAGCTAACACACAACTATAATTTTGCTTTAGATTATGAACTGTAGGGCATAACATTTCTGTATCAGTGTAATACAGTGCCATGAAATACTGTTTTGTAAGAAAAGTTGCAAAAATAAGTAGCAGTACAAGCACTCACTTTCTTACGGCCATAAAGCAGCAGCTCCCTGAATCTCTCGGTCTCCTTCTCAAAACTGTCAACTGTGGTTAGAAGATTATCAGTGAGAAATGAGAGCTGGGCTTCACCAGATTCCTCTTCCACTTGTTCCAAAGCCTCATTAGTGAAATCAATCAAATTTGCCTCATTAGGGGACTTCCCAGGAAGCCACACTGTTTTATGATCTCGGAGCAGAAGTTCAGCCAGGTCTGTTCCCACAACAGTCTGTGTGTGTGGAGAGAATACAAAAATTGGAAAATCTGTTATTTCAACACTGCCTGCATTTTATTTGTCACTTCAACAGCAATATGTGAACATCAGCACCTCTGAGCAGCTGAGGATGAGCGCCCAGTTAGCACATTCCTTCAGTTTGTGAACTATTCCAAGATCAGTGACTATAACACATATTCCAGACCTTGACACAAAAACTATTTGTGTACAAAATACTTCAGGGTAGATAAAAACTCAAGCAGTGAGACATACCCCATTCTGCCTGCACAACAGTACAATAAAATCCCAAAGCAGACTTGCAGATTCTTTGTCAATTAAATTTTCATTCTTAAAGCACTGTGCAGCTTTACTTTGTGCAAAATTAATAACATCCACTTTATGGGTCTCATCCCTGAAAAAAAAAAAAAAGAAAAAAAGCTTTTAATGAGACATATATAAACATTCAGGTCATTATGTGTGATTAGTCTGAGGAATAAATTTAAAGCTCTTGTATTATTTAAGCAGGTGAAAAGCCACAAATATTTTAAGTCAGTTTAAATCCTGTAATTTACAGGCAATGAAGAAATAATTTCTGAATGCTTTAAAGTTATTTCTGGAAACTGTAAGAACATACTTAGCAAGAGGACCAGGAAAGGCTCTCATCTCTTCTTGCTCTGGAGAATGTTGTAACATAGTCTGAAACAAAAATATAATCCATAAGAAATTCTTATAACTATGAATCTTGCTTTTTATCAATAAAACACCCAGACCTGAACATAACCCATCATGTAATCAAAACTTTTACACAAAATACAAAGGGTGACTTGCAACCTGCTCAAGGATGATAAATTATGAAATCTACTTTACATGGAAGCTACTCTGTACATCATCCTGAACAAAATTATAATGAGCTGGATGATCTCATGACTAAGTCATCTCTCAGAGGAAAAGAACTTTTAAATTCACTGTTTTACTTATGATTACAGCCCAAACTGATAAAGATACATGCACTGACATGAAAAAAAAAGGAATCAAGAAGTTATAGATTCAAGTTCCCTACTCCCCTTCCAAAAGAAGGACCTTAATTCCATTACTTCTCATTTTTCCTTTTAAACTTTACCTCCATGCTGTGGATTTCAACCAGAGCTGGCTGTCCCTCAGAAGGCAGGTTTGGCAGTGCTTTTATTAAGAAGCCCCCAGGCCCAAACCTGGCACAGATATGAGGCACTGAAAATTTCTCAGGCGTTGAGGGCCTTAAAGGTGCTGAAATGGGGAGAAAAGAGAAAATAAGAACAGGTAACCTGTCTTGCAACTAAATAAACTTGTTGATGTATTTACCCAATTCAATAATTCTGAAGTATTAGTGGAAAACACCCTGTCATTTAATTGGCTGAACTGTTGTAAGAAACAATCAGTTCCTTTATAGCCCCAAAGTCCCGAATCTGAAGATTTGCAATAACTATAACAAAACTAGACTACAGAACTTTAAAATCCAGTTATTTTTTTTCCAATGCAGGGGCTTTGACTGTTTGTAACAGTCAGATTTCTGTGATCTCTGTACAAACATACAACACACCTCCAAAGAGCTAATGACATACATCAACAGACTTTGGAAAAGCTTTTCCAGAGAAGTGTTCTGTATCTACAGCACAACGCCTTCCCTCCTCCCTCCCCAGTGTGTCCATACCTTGTTCCACAGCTGCCCAGCCGGTTTCAGCAGGGTATCCATAGTCTGGAAAAGGCTGCTGTCCATCGAAGCTGGGATCATACCCTCCATAGGGATAATCTGCATGGAGCGACGCTGCCTGCGCAGGGGTTTCATAGGCATTACCCGTTAGATCGTGATTGCTCCTATAGAGCTGGCTCTGGACAGATCAGATTAGTGAGGGTTAGCTGGGAGCTGGGAGTTACACAAACACGACAGCACTGCAAGCAGGACTGCAGACAGCGAGCATTCCCTCCTGACAGCTTCCATTCTCAGTGCTCCTGGCAAACCAGGCTCACTGCACCACTGCCTTGCACAGAGCCACCCTGTGAGACCCCTCTGCAGCACAGGCTGCAGCAGATAATTCATTTAGCTTTGTCTTCTCCCTCAGTGTTTTTACCATCGTTTGATCTGTTCACTTCCAGTTCTCTCACAACAGAATTTCTATGTGCTTGTGTGAAAAGCATGAGATCTGTTACCAACAACTGTGGGTCAGAATGAATGTTCACCTCTGCTGTGACAGAGTCTCAATGGAATAAAGCCAACAAATGCCAAATGGCTTCAGGTGCCTGAAGATTAATGCCTAAATGATTCCCAATACTACTTCAAATATTACTAAATGAATTGGAATTCGGACTGGAAAAGTACCTAAACTTCCAAGAAACACGATGAAACAACACATGAACCAACTACAGGTAAAATGACCCATTACACGAGCAAAAACTGTACCTCAAAATTTAGCCAAATATTCTCTGAGGTTTTCAGGTATCTGTAGTTGTGGTGTAAGTGGATGAGTAATCAGTTAGCTTTGGTTTTTGCTTTTAAAGTCAAAATAACATCATACAAATATGGAGTTAGTTCTTTAACACATCCCAAGTTCAGTAACACAGCCATGCTTGTGATGAGAAAAATGACATGACACAAAGCCAGGCACACAGTCCACTACAGCCAAGCACAGGGAAGGCAAAGTTCTCACAAACAGCAAATGGATTCAGTGGAGGAAATTTTCCATTTCTGTGTGTGCAGCAACTTGCACAGCTGAGTGCTGATTTTGGTTAAAGTTCTCTTGACAACTGTGACAAATATTAAGTTCAAAACTATATTACAAAACAGCCTTAACTTAGAAAAGTTTTCAAAGCACACATTCCCCGCGCTTGTGACAGTACAGAAGCTTTCCCACGAGAATTTTTCCTTCTTCTACTAAGGTTTTCTAAATAGTGAGATAAAGTTTTATGTTATTGAGAGAGGCTTTGGAAACGGGCGCTGAAGCACCTGGGCCAATCATCCTCGGGGGGGACGGATGATTGTCAGCCAATCCGAACAGCCTTCTGATGCGTATATATGTGTGAAATAATTAAATAATTCTTTTTTGTGCTCATCTCTGGCTTCTGTGTGAGCTGCTCCGCTCTCGGTCTAACAGCGACAGGCGCTAACACCCAAAATTTCTTCTTCCTCTCTAACTTTTCACCCTCCCCCAGCAGAGGAAGCGGCAGGCCGGCGCTCACCTGCTGGGAGCGGGAGCTGAAGCTGCTCTGGCGGCTGTGGACGCTGCGGGAGCTGCGCAGGCTGTGGCCCGAGTGCTCGCTGTGGACGCTGCGCCGCTCAAACTCGTCCCCGTAGGGGTCCCTGGGCGCCTCCGAGTCGTCGTCAAAGCTCCCGGTGAAACGGGGGTCGTATCTCCAGTTATCCTCGTATCGCTCGTTCCTGAGGGACAGGGAGAGCAGCAGTGAGCCCGGACACCCACGGGGCTGTAAGGCACTCACATTCTGTCAGGGTGCCCCAGCCAAGTTATGCTCAGCTGCCTTATCAGAGACCTCAAGAATTCGTCAAAGCTACAGAAATGTAAACTGTTCTAAATTGGGAAAGGAGCTGTTGGAAGACGGGATAACAAAATGGCAAGAAAGTAGATAAAAAGAAGGATGGTGCCATCCTGGACTAGAACCAACCAGGTTCTCTGAAAGGAGCATGCAGAGCATGGACAGCACAGAAATCCAATGGGATCTGCGATCGTGTGAGCTACAGCTGCAGAAATGTATAAAAACAGTGTCATGTAAACAATAAACGGCTCTTGCGAAATCCCATTGGTTCGTGGTGCGAGGGTCCCGAGCTCCCACACCACGGCTCTGAGGGAGGGGAGTGTCAGGAACACTGGACCTCACTCCAGAAGGGTTCTTCAATCACTGCCTGCACTGAGGGTGTTGTTACAGCACACAAACTGACATTCCCTCCACGAGTTCATACAGGTTATTCAAGATCAAGACCAACATCGCACTCAGAGTGTTCTAAAAACCCACAGAACGTTCAACTGGTTTGAAAACAAGTGCTGCTACTTCAATCCTTCTCTCAGAGTGATGTGACAGCTCACCTGGTTTCCCTCAATGGGCTATGTTAAAGCTACAGAAAGGACTAGCAACACTGTGAAATACGTGTAACACTGCATTTTAATAGTCTGTTCCAGGGAATCTGCCGGCCCAGCTCTGGAAAGAGCACTGGGAGAACATGGATAGACTGGACAAACCTGCTGCCATATGGATATGCTTCTCTCTTCTGGTAAGGGTTGTGTTCAGCATCATACCAGTACCTCTGGTCATAACTTCTAGGGTCTCTGTACCTGGGGTCATATGGGTATCGTTCCCAGCGACTTGGATCTTTGGATAAGAAAAAGAAATGGTTCAGATATTGGTAGTCTTTGCCTATGATCTTTTTCTACTTCTTTCTCTTTCATTACAAGCTGGTTTGGCCCTGAAGCACAGAGAAAAACCAAAGTACTTAAAGCTACGTAGATATGTCCACTCATTTTTAGTTTTAAAAGAAGCTTAAAAAAATCACTTTTACACCTTTTAGAGGAACATGATTGCTATTGTTAGCTACTCCTAAAGGGACAGTGTTTGCCATCAGATCTTTTCTAACATCTTTAAAACTCGATCCCAATATTTGTTATGACATTCCCAGAATCTCTCTGATCACTCTGCAGAGTGCCAAGCAAAACATCTCAGGATGTGGACAGATGTTGCTTAAGACCCTCCCAGGCACTACACAAGCAATTACCACCAGACTCCCAACGCCAGCATGTCTCAGTGAGCACTTAGATAACCATGGACAAAACCAAAATCCAGCCATGAGTCAACTTCTGTTTACACCCACCTAAAATGCACTTTACACATTTGCCTTCAGGTCACACACCAAGGACACACCCCAGTGAAAGGCAGCCTTGCAACACGTGGAACAAAACTGTTCTGTACCCTTACAACGGAGTGTTTTCACAAAGGAAAGGCAAACTGAAGTGAGGAAAAACTTAATTTATTTTCTATTTACTACTTCCACTGAACAAAAAACATACAGGAAGGATGGAGAGGTATTAAGAACTGAAGTGGGCAAAAAAATCAGTTTTCAGCAAGTATAATTTTATTCTTGCTGGTTGTTGAAGGGACACCAGCTTTATTAATGTGGATTCTCTGATCTTAAAATTTCTCTTCCCCACAAATTATTGTTTAAATATGCAGTTTTCTGTGGAAAAAAAATCAGAGTTCTTTTTGACACCTTACCTCCATAATCATAGGAGTTTGAGTAATAGCCTGAATAATAATCACTCCATCCACTTTTTCCATAATAATCTTCGGTATACCCTTGCCTGAAAGAAAGCACACAAGTATAAAAAAGTTGTTATTCCATCTTAATCTCTTCTAAAGTCAGCAGGAGGTAGGAAAAATTCTATGCCACAACTGATTAGACAGAGTTTAATAGTTAAAATACGGCATTTCCAGAAAATCAGGGAATCATAAAATTAAGACTTTGCAACCCACTATAGCACTAAACTGTTGTGTGCCATCAAAAGCTGACAGCCCTTAGCATACAATAATTTAGTGGCTTTGTAAACTGCTTTGGTGATAAGTTTAATTACTTACAGACAATTAATCACAAAAACTACTGCTATAATTAGCATCCTTTGAACTGTCTCAACAGAGAAGTCGATAATTTAACAATTAAGAAATAATGGCTACTCCAAATTTAACAGTGTTTTATTATACAGCTTCTGATGAAGAAAATACTCATTTACACAGCTGATTGTCCAAATGAGCACAAAAACATGGTAAAACCAACACAGCAAAGTAAGAGTAAAAAAAAATTATTAGAATTCTTCTAACGGAAAAAGAAAGATGTGGCCATTATTTGAAAAATCACGAGCCTTTATTGGATAACATTTTCAGGTCATCATCCTAGAATTTCTGAAAAAAGCCAGAGGACGAATGTTAGATGAAAAACGCAGTGTGTACATGTATGTGCATGCAGATAAATGTATATATTTATATATATGCATCCGTGTGTGTTTGTACCTACCCAGGTGCATTTCACTCACACACAGCAGGTGAAGATGTTTAATGTGGAGTGATGGGAACTTCCACGCTTCCCTACAGCTGCTCCTACAACTGAGAGTGCACACTCCAAAGCGGCCCAGCAAGTCAAGGAGTGTGGGAAGCCTGCTAACACAGCACTCACTCTGCAGAGGAGGCCTGATCTTATCAGATCAGGTTTAGCCACCCAACCAGTCTCCCCAGTCTCCTCCGGAGACCTCATTCCCTCCCCCAGGCAGAGCTGACAAAGCTGCATCACCACCGCTGGCAGTTCAGGGCAGTTTCACACCCTGAGCGCTGCTGCCCTGCAGCTCCTCACCACAGTCCGTGTCTGGCTGCACTGGCACTCACACCAGCCCTGACACAGCCACTTCTAACAGGCTTTCATCTGCCCACTGCCACGGACAGAAACTCCAACCCCTTCTAAAAATAGTACCTCAGAAGAGTACACACCAGGAAATGCTACTTGAGGTTATCACCTCATTTCAAGAGCTCACAGCACACTTAAATTCACTTAAGAAAATGGTAGAAGTTATCACATGGAGTTACAGCCACTGTTTTGTGCTTCTCAAGACCAAAATACATGTATAACCTTCTGGAGATGGTAACCAAAATGTTGTACTTGTAAACTGATCACTGCTCCATGAGTGAACTACCAACAATGGACAAATACTACAAAGGGTTTAATAATTTCCAGACAGGTAACTGGAGTTTCTCTGTTAGAAACTGCAAACCCCTCAGCAGATAACAACGGTAGCATTTTGTCAAGAATTTGAAGTTCATACAAACAACTTACACAATAATCATCAGAAAGCAGCAATCTCCTCAAGATAATTTGCTGCTTCTTTCTTGAAAAATACTAGAGATTTAATCCTATTTTTATTTAAGATTTTCAAGTAGCATCTGAACACATTGTTCTGCTCTCAAATTTCTTTAGTTCATATTAACCAGACAGATCAAGGCTTTTAAGTTTCCCTAATCAAAACCTGCAGTGAAATGAGTGGGTGGGACATGTCCACACAGCACCTTTGCCACCCAAACCACAGCCTGGGAGCTTTGTGAGAAAAGCTTATCTTCAGCTGAGGGAATTGTCACACAAATGGACCTGACACAGCACCAGGATGTTGTCACCTGACTCACCACTCTCTCTGAGCACCTGAACCACTGTGTATCCATGGTGCCTGCAAGGCAAATCCCAACCAATGTGCAAAAGTGCCATTCATTAACAGAATGAGGGGCCCCTGCTTAAGTGCAAGGCAGAAAACAAATGAGTATTGATCAACAACCCCATGGCCTGCACTGCTCTTTCACAGCAAACATCAGCACCGAGGCTATCAGAGTGACTTCCTGCCTGGCAGAAACACCAACAACCCCCAGAGAAATGAATGAAAGGAATAACAAGGCTCTAGCAAGAGAAAAGGCTGGGGAATCGTATCCTTTCCAGACACGGCACTTGATACCGCCCGTCCCTATGGCAGCGCACAAAGAGGTTTTGAATTCCTCCCTGTGGTTTATGCTGTAAAACTCCAACAGGCATCACTACAGCCCGTGCTGTGGGGTGTTCCAGAGCTCGACTCGGTTTGGGGATGACATACCGGGAGGCAGGTCTGTCAGAGCAGTGGCTGGCCCTGGAGCTGGGCCGCTCCGGCTCGGGGTAGCGGTAGCTGCCCGGCTCCACGTAGGCGCTGCTGTCGTAGTGGCGGTACCGGGGGTCGTACTGCCCGTAGCTGTCCTCCTGCAACAGGCAAGCACAGGCAAGGGAAGGGGCTTCACACCTCCAGAACAACAGCTCGAACAAAAAACATCACCATTCTGCAGCATTCACGCCGGGCAAGGATTTCACAGCAAGATGGAGAGGTGCAAAGACGTTCATTGCACAGCTCAGGGTACCTAAATACCAGTGCACAAACAGGATAGAACCCCATATAAACAGGAAGATCAAACCCCAGGATTTCACCCACTCACCTGGAGTATTCCCTAGATATCACCTATTATGGGAAGGTGTAAATAATACCAGATAAGGGCACTGACCACAATCTTCCCGGGCCATTGCTCAAGAAGGTNACGGGCAAGGATTTCGCATGCCAGATGGAGAAGTGCAAAGATGTTTATTGTGCAGCTCAGGTTACCTACATACCAGTGCACAACCAGGATAGAACCTCATAGAAACAGGAAGATCAACCCCCAGGATTTCACCCAGTCACCTGGAGTATTCCCTAGATATCACCTATTATGGGAAGGTGTAAATAATCCCATATAAGGCCACTGACCACAATCTTCCTGGGCCATTGGTCAAGAAGGTCATTGACCCATAGTCCTCTTTTCTAGCCCGTCTCAGGTGACCTGGAAGTGTTTCCATGGTTACCACCGGGCCTAGGGAAGATGCTTTTGTAGGTCTTCAGGCCTGCTCTTCTACAACACCCATGGTGTAACCCAACACCATTCACACCACAATGGTGATATCCAAAGAGATGCGGATTAATGAACTACAGTTTAGCTTTCGTTACTTTTTGTGGCAGTCAAGTTACTAATGTCCTAAACTTAAGGAAAAAAACCCATTATGTCTGGACCAAAGGCAGTTCAACCTCTCTACTGAATCATCAATAATTCAGGCAGCAGATAGGAACCAAATTTGAGCACCTGGACAGCAAAGCCAGTTGTAACGGCCAACTTTTTCCAAAGAACCAAACAAATTGCTATGAGCTGACATCTGTGCCAACTGGAATTGCTATCAGGAACTACTTAAGTTTCCATAATCTTTGCAGTATCAGTTTTGTTACTGCTGTCTGGATTTTCCCTACACTTAAAACACTCAACACGAATGCTTTGCTGAATGTTGATCATGACACAACTGTTTAAATTCGTTAACTCAGAAACGAAAATTAATAATACATACTAAAGGGGAAGAAAGGGAAAAAATAAAAACTTACCATGTAATAAAGGTGAGCTGCAGTCCTGGGGTCTGCAGGAGGATAAGGTGGTGGATATGGAGCCTGGTAAGCATCGTAAGGATGTCTGTAGTAGTAGTAAGGGTTCTGGGGTGGACCAAAGGCATCCTGAGGGGTCTGAGGCAGGGGTGGACGCTGCAGGTCTTGCTGCCCATTGGGTGGGACTGACTGAGCAGTGGTGGCAGCAGGGGCTGTGGCAGCTGGAGCACCTGGAGGCTGTTCCGACACCGGCTGCTTCCCGGGACTCGTCTGGTCGTACCTTGGCTGGGCTGAGCCTGCCTCTTGTGGCCCCCCAGGCTGGGGACGGCTGCCCAGCACCTGGTTGTCCCCCTGCTGCATGGCTTTAGCCCCTGTGGAAATCTGGGAGTCTGGAGGAACTGAGGACTGCCCAGATGTTGGTGGCTGCATTTGAGCTGCTTGCGTTTGTGGCTGGGGTGGCAGCGCTCCCTGTGCAGCTCTGTCTGACACAGCCTGGTGCTGCACATCTTTTGTCACCTGTTGATAGAAATGTTGTTTGTCAGGCACCTCGGGACGCGCCTGAGCAGCACCACCGGCCGCCTGTTGGACGGGAGCACCAGAGGGTGACTGATTGTGCACCTGGGCAGAATTACTTGTGCTGCTCTTCTCCAACGTCCGTGGCACTGTGAAGTCGAGCACTCCAGCAGCTTCTTTGCTACTTGATTGATTTGCAGCATTATTAGCCTGTGCTATGGAATTAACAGGGGGGACTGGTCCACTTGCACTTCCACTGGGAAGATTTGTCCCAGCAGAAACAGAGGAGTTAGACCCTGGCTTGCTAGCAAATTCAGGAACAAGGCCTTCCACATTAACATTCTTTTGCCCTTCTGGAGTCAAATTAAGAGGAGTTTTCATAAGCAAGTTTGCAGGCTGATTAGAAGCAGCATCAGAAGAATTAACAGGACTTTGTAATAAATTATGTTTTAACAGATTAGTATTTGGAAGTGCATTAACTAAGAGAGATCCAACTTGCATCACAGGTAACGGCATGTTTTCCCCACCAGCATGTGAAGTTTGGGGACCCATTGCAGGCTTGTCCCCAACTCCAGAGTCCTTCATTGGCTGATTGTTTTCATTGTTGCTTAGCTGATTAGATAGAGAAAGAGAAAAATTAATTGGCTGAGCCAAGTTATAGCTTTGATTAGGCTGAGCAATCAGGATAGGCTGATTTTGCAAAGACTCTGTAGGTGGAGAAGACAATAAACTTGCATAACCAGAACTTGCCTGAGACTGAAGTGCCTCCTCTTCTCCCATTTTGGGAGGATTCTCAAGATTTTCAAAAGTTATATTGCCATCTTGGGAATGCTGCACAGCAATAGTCCCTGGTTTACATGGCTGCTGATTAGACAGGCCTTCTTCTGGTGGCTGAATGACCTCCACAGTCTGTTTGGCAGGTACGTACACTGCAGGAGCAGCAGGAGCTAGAAGAACATTTCCCCCAAAATTTGGTAACTCATTGTGAGCCCATAAAGTTGTTGCTGGGCTATCACACTTCTTAACTGCTCCCTGAGCTCTGGTTGAGGACCGTCTCTCAGATACTGATTGTATATTTTCCACAACAGGTCCAGAGTGCAGTGTATTTCCAGCTTCCCCAGAGCCTGCAAGAGGCCCTGGGTGTACCTGAGGCATGTAAATTGTTTCCAGATTATCTGGTGGCTGTTCAAGATTGCCAGGGGATGCAGCAGGCACAGCTGTGTTCTTCTTGATATTCTTTTGGTTTGAGTGGTTCTCTCTTAATTCAACCACCATCTTTGCTTGGTCAATCTCTGCAGGTTTTATACCAACTCCATGGGACCTCACAGGTTCAAAAGAACTATTTGCACTTGTCTGGAACACTCCTGTAGGCTTAGGAGGACTTGGAGTGGGAGGCTGCGATAGATTGCCATGGTAGTTCTTGCTCAGGTTTAGCTCACCTGAATCCCCTCCCAGAGGAGAGGAGTCAATCTGTTTGAAGAAGCTGGCAGAGGATTCCTCGTCAGGCTTCCCAATTTCCTGCTGGATAAATGTACCGCCTTGCTCCGGGGGCCGTGCTGAGCTGGAAGTGCTCCTGTGGCTGATGTTGCTGTAGTTGGAAGAGACACTGTCTGGTCGGACAGGGTGAGGTAAGGAATCAGGTGCCTCCAAGTTTGGTCCTCCTTCAGCATGGCTCACAACAGCGTTCTTCGGAAGCACCTGCCCCAGGAAGGATCCGTACCTGAACGGATCAGGACCAGCAGCAGGGGACGAAGCACTGACGTTCTGGGGTTCACTTGGCAGCACTTCCTGGTTCTGAATGCACTCCAGGTTCTCCACATTTTCGTACTGGGACCCAGCAGCTGTGTCACCTCTCTGGGCCTTGTCATCGCCAGCAAACAGAGAGTGCTTAGCAGCCTGTGCCTCCTGATGACTGACAATTTTAGGGAAGTACTGGACATCCATTCCCTTCTGTACCATCTCACCAGCTGAACCTGTACCGAGCTGTGCCTGAGAGAGAACATTGGTTGCCACCTGCTGAGGATGCACAGGCTGGTGATACAGGGAGGCTGAATTTGGCTGACAGGCATCAAACTCTGTTTTCTCCATGACATAATTTTTTTCAGATGAAAGTATTTCTTCATTTTCTGCCTCGTCCCCCTTGAAAAACATGGAGAGAGTTCCTGGATCTCGATCTGTGGGAACAGATCTATTTGATGTTTCAGACATAGCTGGAGACTGGTTTTTGGGGTTGTTTTCCTGAGCTGTGGGAAGGACAAAACCGGAGTCTTGCAAAGGTGGCTGTGGGTAAAACTGTTCCTGGTAAGGTTGGCTTAACCAAGGGTTAGTCATTTCTGTGTTCTGCCTAAACACATTTCCAGGCTGGATGCTGTTCATGTGATGACTGCTGTTGGTAGGGCCGTTTTTCCCATTCTTTTCACAACCAGCGGATAAAGGCGCTTGCATGATGTTTTGTGGAATACCTTGGTGTCCAGGACCCTGCGGGACATTTGTGTGTGGAGGAGGGTGAGAAGTGCTGACAGAAGGCTGAGAAACGTTATGAACGTCAGTCTGAGGAGATGGCTCAGGATAGGGCACAAAATTCCGAACTGGAGACTGCAGATTCCCTGGGCCAGGCCTCCACTGGGAGCCAGGCTGCTGGGGAGGTGGTGGGAAGAGCGCTGCTGCGTTGGGTCCTGAAGGTGCATCACTTGGATCCCTGCCACCATCCTGTCTAGCTCCAGGTTTGTTTGCTGCAGCCACCATTCCAGGATGCACACCGAAAGAATTTTCCACTGCTGCTGCTGGGTTATAATGCAAGGGCACGGCAGGCGCACGGAGTCCGAGCTCGGCGTTGGGATGCCCCTCTGCAGCACTGTTTGTAACATACCCCGGGGACGGAGAAGGAACTGGAGCATTAGCAAAGGGACTGCTGCCTATCCCTGCGTGAGCCACGGGAGCTGCCAGAGACGTATGCGGTCCGTGAGGATTGTCCCCGGCACGGGAGGGCGGCGGGAGCACCAGGGCTGGCTGCGGGCAGGAGCTGCCCTTGGGTGGATTATCCAGAGGGGAGCCCTGCGGGGCCTGCCTGCCGAAGGCGAACGGGTCTGTCACGGGCTGCACCGGGGCAGCCGCGGCGCTGGCCCGTTTGCCGAGCGGGCTGTTCCTCCAGTACAAGTTCCGAGCCGCGCCGGCGGGAGGGGGCGGAGCGGCTCCCGCCGGGGCGGCCCGCGGCGGCTGCTGCATGCCGGCCTCCTGGCGGGGTCACACGGCGACAAACAGCCCCGGCGGGCAGGACGGAGATCGCCGCTTCTGCCCTGCTGAGACAACACAGGCACCAGTCAGCTCCCTTTCGCGCAATGCACGAAGCACTTAAGCAACTCTTATTTTAGAAACAAAATCTCTCGATTTGAAGCGGAAAGTCTCTCCCTTTTCCTCAGAATGTGTACGAAATTGACACACTCCATTTATATTTCTAAGTCCGAGTCCACCATTAATGAAGGGTAAGGCTGTGTGGCATCAATGCCCATTATTTAACAATTCTACTAACAAATATATCCAAGTAAGACTAATTAAACACAGATCACACCTGTACTAGTGTCAAACCCTCCAATGGTATCCCACTGTTACACTTCCCAGAAATATGCATCACAGAGAGGACAGCAACCAGCCTGGAACACAGCCTGCAGCACCATGCCCTGCTCAATTTAATTAGGAGGAGTTGAGAAGTCATTATCTAACTCTAATTCTGTTAGAGATGATCTTCAGCCCTGCTGCACTGGCACTCCATGTGAATGGACCTTTTCACAGGTAAGATGAGAAGCATCCCAAGAAGGAATTCATCAGATGTTATCACCCTCAACAGTCCACTTCTGGTTTAACCAAGAAAACACTGTGTGGCACAGTATTGTTATTTATTTCGAGAAAGGCAATTGGATCTTCATCACAAATATTGTCTCTTCTAGATGAATGCTGCATAGCAAAACTCAATTTAAGGATAGAAAAACAATCAACTACCCCCACCTATCCATGATCGTTCTCACTTTAACACCAGTGGGACTTTGGCACAGTATCAGGGTTACAGCTGCGTTTCAGGGTGGAAAGGACACGCTCGGAAGTAATCCAACTCCAACTCCAAACAATACCAGTCAGGAATCTGGTACACAGGAAATTCAGTAAATTCATCAGGGTGTCTTTTTCTATTTTATCACCCTTAACAATCTGGGGAGGATGGAGGCTGACAAAACCAGAGGAATTCATCAATACTCATCCAGTGGAGCTCAGTGAAGCCTTAGCAACGTGTGATAATCTTGTTTTCTCATAGTACACAACAAATATTGTTTATAATATGCAGAGTGAAGTAACCACAGCAATGGTTCCATACCAGATGCACTTCTGTTTATAAAAGAAAAAAGCTGTACAATTATTACTTGGAGTTCTTCTAAGATTTAGCATCTTGTCAGTAAGAGTAATAAAATGGGAAGCCAGAAACGTCAGATGTTTGTAATCAGGACAAAATTGTAATAGTTGTAGAGAAGTTCAAATGCAAAACACTTCTAGTTTCTAGTTATCAAAAATACTACGCATTTCATAAGGATTTATATCTAAAAATTCCAATAAAAAGCACACTGACAGTACCACGGCACACAGATTTTACTGGACATCAGTACAACTTCTCCTAAGGAAAAATCTCTCCAACAGCCCTGTGTATAATCCAGGTCCCTCTTTCAGGGTCAATATTCAATATTCAGAGTCTCCATTTCTTTCCCTATATCCCTATATTGCATAGCCATTTCTTCAGTTAAGACCCCATAAATTTGTGTTTTATTAAGATAAAACAACACAGATTTCAACAGAAGATTCGAGCTCCATCAGTTCCATGCATTGCTTGCATGTGCCTGCACCACTCTTTTTAAAGCACTGCTGCTGAATTCCATCAGGGAATGCTTACAAAAAGGTTTTAGGACTTTGCAATCTTTCCTCCTGCTACAATCCCGAGGTGAAGGTTTTCCAGCTGGCCATGCTTACCAGCCTTGCTGCCAACCACGGAAACCCTGCCTAAACACCCACCCCAATTTCCACACGATAAGGAACCTCTGGCTGGTCTGGGCATCCCCATTTCTTTTTCATTGTTGTATTAAGCAGACTTTAAAAACTCCTCTCTCCCCTCCAAATAAACTCATGGGTTTATGCAACATACTTTGGATTGGGGAGGAAAAAACCCAATTAAACCATCTGCCAAGGCAGTTATGTCCTGGAATGTACAAACTTCACTGAACAAAATACTGGTATCTACTAAATAGTTCTGTTTTTCACAGAAAAGTTGTTTCTGAAATACAGCTGAGCACAAAAGCCAACTTAAATACCCACTTCCAAATGTCTAATGTGGACTTTACTCCTTGCAGTGTCTCATTTAAAAAATCCTAATACTTTGCCATATTTTTCTAACAGCCGGTACCAGTAATTAGCTAATTAAAATAAGTGTAAAGTCCTACTTTAAGGCAGAACTTGCCATTCCTCTAACAGGATCTTTGATGGTGCATGACAGAGGTTCAATACAAGGGATCAGCTTCCTCAGAAGCAAAGTTAATATTAACAGACTGCACACAGTAGTAAAAGCAAGCAGGATTTGAGGAACTGAGTCCAAATAAAATGAACGTGCCCATGTCAGGTAATTTAAACAGAAGATAACTCAGTGCTACTGACCCTCCCTTGTGCCTCATCCAGGATTAACAGAAATGCTGATTTTAAGGAATTTAGAAATAACTATACAAGTTAAGAGCAATCCATCTCTGCTTTATGTAGTTTGGACATTCTTAACTTTCAGCTGGTTTATTAATTGATAAAGCAGAGCAGCCTGCTAAACATGAGTCACCAGGAGTAACAATTGCAGAAGGTGTTTCCAGG
Organism: Daphoenositta chrysoptera; assembly: GCA_013397915.1. Lineage (NCBI taxonomy): Eukaryota > Metazoa > Chordata > Aves > Passeriformes > Daphoenositta > Daphoenositta chrysoptera. The sequence continues at coordinate 2,681,830 of VZRO01007026.1, forward strand.
AGTACCAAAAAAACACTGCCAAAGAGGAAAAAAAGATTAAAACCCTCTAGACAAGGCCATAAAAATAATTTCACCTGATGAGCTGTACAGCTTCATCTATAAAGAAATAATTTCTTTGGGGTCAATTAATTTAATCCTATCTAAATAAATTACTCTTAAACAGAATAAGTATGCCCACAAAGCAGGTTACAGAGGACTGATACTAACTCTCATCCTCACACATGAACCAAACGATAAATAACATGTTCACATACACAGATTCCTAATAAGAACAAAGCGACAAAGATAAACCCCACTGCAACCTCAAATACGGGAACAGCTGGAAAACGAGATTTGCAGCTTTAAAATCAGCAACTACTTTTTCAGTTTTATCTTACGCAGACAGCTGCACATCTGCACACATGTGGGTGACAGATTGAACACGTTCTACATCATTCACGCTCCCGACAGATTCCTACCGGGCTTTTCCTGAACAGCAACCAGAGTTACGAATGTCATTCTGTTAAAATGTAGCAACAGGACAAGGGGGAATAGCTTTTAACTGGCATAGGGCAGATTCAATGAGTTTAGGAAGAAATCCTTCCCTGTGAGGGTGGGCAGGCCCTGGCACAGGGTGCTCAGAGCAGCTGTGGCTGCCCCTGGATCCCTGGCAGTGCCCAAGGCCAGGCTGGACATTGGGGCTGGGAGCAGCCTGGGACAGTGGAAGGTGTCCCTGCCATGGCAGGGGTGGAACGAGATGAACTTGAAGGTCCCTCCCAACCCAAACCAGTCTGTGACCCCATGAAAACAGCTCTTCGGGAATCAAAAGCACAGAAGCAGCAGGGAGCATTCCCGTTTGTTTTGAAAGGAGCCTGACCCCCAGCTCTGCACCCAGCAGCTCCCGACGCTGCCAGGCAGCCGCACTCCTGAGTCAGCACCAGTTGCACAGACCTGTGGCACCTGACAGCTCGGAAAAACAACCCTGACCCGGACCGGCGCTCCGTGCTGTCAAAGGAACACGCGATAGCCACCAGCAGGCGGTCCTTGCCCCCTCCCGCACCCCGCGGAACAACCTTCGGACCCCCGCACAGCGCCCC
>VZRO01007026.1:2690392-2730340 GCA_013397915.1 Daphoenositta chrysoptera
GTCTCAAGTAAAAAAAAAAATACAAAAAAAAAAACTAAAAAAAAAAAAAAGGAATTAATTTGTCTTTTTCTTTTCTTTTTTTTTTTTCTTTTTTATAAAAACATATTTAAAAAGGATCCTTTAATAAAAGCATCCGACGTCCTTTTAAAAAAAGATCTCCCTCGAGCTTCGGGCTCCCAGCGAGCGTCTCTGAAACGCCTTCTTTCACTTGAAGGCCTCGGGGATGTGTCCCATCTGTGACTGCATACTCGTGGGAGGGCTGGAGATGCCCTCGGACCAGTCGGACACGTTGGAGTGAGGAGAGGAGCTGGACCACTGGTCCGGAGACTCCGGAGAGGGCGTGAGGAAAGGGTGGTCGGGCACCTGCAGCTGGTGGCTGGGGGTGTTGTCCAAGGGGGAGGAATAGCTGTGCTGGGAAGGTGGGGTCAGGAACTGCGTGGTGGTCATGGGCTGGGCGAGGGAGGAGGGCAGGGAGGTGGGCAGCAGCTGGGAATCCTGGGGCAGGATGGTGTGCACGGCCATGGCGCTGCTGCTCACCGGCTGCAGGTCGGGCTGGCTCAGCTCCGTACCAAGGAAATTCTGGCCCATGTGGCCGCTCCCGTTGGAGCCGGGGTTGTGGTGCTGCTGCTGGGGCTGCTGGGGCTGCTGCTGGGGCTGCTGCTGCTGCGGCTGCAGGTTGGGCTGCTGCAGCTGCTGCTGCTGCTGCATCTGCTGCAGCTGCTGGCTCTGCATCAGGTGGGGCTGGGACGCCAGCCGGGTGTTGGGCATGGCCTGGTAGCTCATCATCTGCGACAAGCTGGTGCTGGGCAGCCCGTTGTGCAGGGAGCCCATCATGCCGTGCTGCAGGTTCTGGGGCTGCTGGTGCGCCCCGGGCTGCAGGTTGCCTCGCAGGGGGTTGTACTGGCCCTGCACCATCCCGTTCTGCAGCCTGGCGAGCCAGTCGCACTGCCCGTTCAGCCCGGCCCCGCCGCCCACCGAGAAGCTCATGGGGGCACTGCTCATGCCCGTGCTGGGGCTGGACGCCGGCAGGTGGGACAGGCGCGGCGGCACCGCGTCGAAGCCCATCCTGCTGGAGCTGCCCATGGCCATATCCTGCTTGCCCGCCATGTTGAGGTGGTTGATGCTCAGGTGGGCGTCGGGCATGCCCGGCAGGTGGTTCAGAGGCATGGACGGGGACTGCTGGAACGGAGAGGTCATCAGCGGGGGAGAGGCCACGTCCGACAGGTACCCGTGGGGCGACTCCAGGGAGTCCACTGGAGACAACACGCTGGAGCTGTCAAGCAGACACCCTTTTCCATCTTGGGACTTTTTCCTCCGGGCTTTGAGGTCTTTGGCGTCCTTGCCGTTGCAGCTCAGCCCCTTGGTGCTCGGCTTCCTGGCCTTCTTGCCCTGCACGGCGGGTTTGAGGTTGCCGATGTAGCTGCTGGGGGAGCAGAGCGGGGGGGACAGGGTGGGGGCCCCCAGGGGGCCGTTGTGCAGGGGAGGGCTCCGCACCAGGTTGTACTCGTCCAGCAGCCGGACGATGTCGTGGTGCATGCGCTCCTGGGCGATGTCCCGCGGCAGGCGGTCCATGTGGTCCGTGATGTCCCGGTTGGCAAAATGGTCCAGCAGGACCTTGGCGGTTTCGTAGCTCCCTTCTCTGGCTGCCAGGAACAGCGGGGTCTCCTCCTGGAAAGCCAGCAATGTTTGGTTAGGGTTGAATTCATGGATTCTCCTGGCTAGCGCTGCCCTGAGCTCCACGCCCAACTTCGCGTCGTTGGGTGGCAGAGATGGTCTGCCCTCATCTCTCCTCTGGTGAGGGTTTGCTCCTGCTTTTTCCTACCCTGCTGAGCCATCTCTTAGTACTGATATCAAACCAGGAACCCTGCAAGTGACCCAGGACATGCTGGAGGTGGCCACAAAGACACTGCCCACCAGGCACTGCATAGCCCCTCAACATCACCCCTACAACCAAATCCCACAGCGCTCCTTTGAGCCAAACCCAACAACTTCATTCACAGGAGAACAATCAAATCAGACTCTCAGTGCCAGGCATTTGTATTTTAGCCAGAAATTACTCTTTAACAGACTCCCATAATGGTTCTTCCCTTGCATATTTCAGCCTAGGAGATCTTACCTTATTATTCTGCATGTCCTTATTGGCACCATTCTTCAGGAGGACCATGGCAGCTTCCACATTGTTCACAGCAGCTGCCCAGTGCAGGGCTGACTTGCCTGGAGAGGAGAACCACGAAATACAACACACATTAGAGAGTGTTAAGATCAACAGCAAGCAGCCCTTTTGTCCCATGTCTGGGTGAGCTGCTGTTTTAGCTGCCTCAGTACCTAAATCATCCACGGCGTTGACGTCAGCGTGGCAGTTGATGAGGTCGTCCAGCATCCCCTCCACAGCCAAGCGGGCGGCCAGGATCAGGGGAGTGGTCCCGTCGTGCATTCGGGCATCCAGGTCTGTTGCCCTGTTCCTAATCAGGATCTGCCACGAGAAGGGCCAAAGCAGAGGGAACACACACGTCAGGAGGGGCAGACAGCAAGGCACTCCAGCTATCCAGGTCTCAGGACCTGCAACGCCCTTTCCAAAGGTTCATCCCTCCAGTTCTGCTCCCAGTCCAGGGCTGCTGCCGCGGCATTGCCGCTTTGCTGTGCCCCAAGACAACGGGTGCTCCATTTTTTACAACTATCACCCCACACCTCGCCCTGGTGAGCAGCCCTATGACAAATCTCTTCACGTAGCACCACTATTTCCCCCCGAAAACCCCGAAACTGGCGGCCAAAGCATCGGTTACCTGGAAGACTCCCTGGGCGTCGGCAGACACGGCGGCGTGGAGGGGCGTGCGGCCCATGTTGTCCTGGATGTTGGCATCGGCGCTGGCCTCCAGCAGGCGCTTGGCAGCGTCCGAGCGGGAGTACCTGGCGGCCAGGTGCAGGGCGGTCTCGCCGGTGCGGTCAGTCTGGTTGTGCAGGCTGGCGCCCTGGTAGATGAAGTCCGAGATGACGGCGGGAGCATCGTCCTCCTCCTCGCTGTTGCCGGTCTCCAGCCCTCCTCCGCTGCACGAGGCGATCATCAGGGGGGTGAAGCCATCTGAGGGCACAGGGGAACCCGGGGAAGAAAGGCTTTTTACCCTCTGTAATGCAGGAGGCTCAGCCAGACGCTCCGTCTGCGATAGATGCTTATTCTCCTGGGTGCACCGAGGCTGAGTTCCTGACTAGTTCTGAACATCAAACACGAATATCCTTCCTCTGATATGGATCTGAAATTCCTTAGTGGTATCTCGCCACTCACTGCTTTCCCTATTTCAGCTGCTCATTTGCACATGCACCATGTAAGGTGCAGTTTGTAAGGAAGGCTGCTCAAAGCAAACTGAGTATGGTAAATACCTTCATTATTTCAGAGGACAATTTCATAGATATGAGGAAGACCAACTGTTTGTAAGAATTTAAAAACCTATTAACCATTGTTAAAGACTTGAAAATAATGTGAAATGTACAGCTGGGTGGGAGGAGAGGAATATAGGAGCAGCAGAGAGAGAACCTGGGTGATTTAATAGGTACTTCTGTAATTTCCATCGCAGTGACTGAACAAAAGAGCTCTCATGGAAAGCAAAACGAGACAGGGTCTCTTCTCTCTAAATCCCACACAACAGCAACCCTGTGGTACAGAACTCGTAGCAGTGACTCTGTACCAGCAAGGGACAGGTGGGGCTGTGGGGCTGCTCCCCTGCAGGGGCTGAGGGAGGGTTTGACACGAGCTGACAGCCAGTGCAGAAGTGCAAGGGGTGCTTACCCGGCCCTCTGACGTTGACATCCATGCAGTCAGCGTCGATCTCCCCCTGTGGAGGCGTAGGGGCCATGGAGGAAATGCGCAGGTCAGCGGCGTCCAGGTGCTGCTGCGTCCACTGCCTGTGATCCGTCTGGTCATCCGTGTCCGGCAGCATCGCCTGCTCCTCGAACTGAGGGAAACAGCAGGGAATGAGCTCCAGAACAGCGCCCTGGGCTGAGCTCCAGCCTGGGAAGCCCTGCGAGGCTCCAAGGTGTGTGTTTGTCACGGGCAGGTCTGCAAAGGAGCTGGGAGCAGCAGTGAGGGGCCCCTGAGCATCCCACTGCTGCTCCCGTGAAACCCAGGAGCCTGCAGCACAGGGAGGGAATGTGCCAGAGGGCTTACCCTGAACTTCTTGGTGTCCAAGGTCTCCTCATCACCCCACTCATTCTGGTTGTCATCCATCAGCGTGCCGTCTGAAGCATTTTTGAGGGGTCTTTAAAAATAAAACCATATAAAAAGTTATCTCCTCTGCAGAAACTGTGATGGACTGTGCCCATGTACGTGCTGAAAGAAGAACCAAGCAATTTCCAGGAGGTTCCCCTCAGGATGCATTTCATTTTTCACCAAGTGCAAGCAGATTACAGACAGAACACTGCTCTTTTCCCCATGCAGAACTTTAAGACCCCTGACTTTTCTCCTCCCTGCCACACCAATACGATGCACTGGAGAACAAAACTCGGATGGGCTCTCTCAGAAGAGCCCTGAGCAGCCCTGCTGCGCCTTGTTTATCAGGTTAGCAAGCAAATTACTCACTTCAGTCCAACAGAATCCTCCCCGAGGGGCTCCCGTCGCTTCTTCTTGCTCGACTCGGTCACTTTGAAGCCTTCAGGGAACCAGAGCTGCCCATGCTCCCTGCGCCGCTTGCGAGACACCAGCACTCCCAGCCCGATGAAGGCGAGCAAGACCAGGGCGGCCACCACCACGTACATAGGATACAGCTGGGAGTTCTTCGTGGGCTCGGCTGTTTCACCTACACAACAGTGGGGCACAAAGAGATGCTGAGACATTAAGCTGCATAGCAAACCAGGGACAGAGTGGAAATGAAGGAAAATTAGTTAATAGAGGTACCTAAGTCTGATCTNCGCTATTAATCAGAATTGCAAACTATCGGCAAATTCTCGGCTGCACAAGGCAGCCTGCACCAGGAGACAGCTTCACTTTTTTCTCCTTTAAGGAAAAGGATTAAGCAAACTTCAAATCATTGCGCTTGCATTGAGCTGTTAAGACAAAAGGATTTAGGGGGGATTTTCAAGATACAAACTTCAACTCCTTGCATGTCACTGATTGATTGGAGCTGCTTGGGTTTTCTTTTTCTTTTCTTTTTTTAATAACTTTTAGAGTGATAATGATTTTGAAATAAAACCTGGAATAAGCAAAAATAATAAAGTGGGTTTCCAATTTTTTTTAAAGAAAAGACTTAAAGGAAAAAAAAAGTGAGGTTATTAAAACCAGACTGTGCTCAAATGCAGCCAATTGACAGACAACTAAACTCGGGGAAGGCAGGAAAGTTTTGGCTGTCTCTCTTCCCTGGCTGACCAGCTGTACTTACTTTTAACAGCTTCTATTTTGTAGGGTATGTTCAGGTTGCCGAGGGAGGCCAAGGCTCCCAGGAATGCTGCCACATCAGTGGCACTCTGGAAGCACTGGGAAGATGACTGGATGCACTGGCGGTTATCAATTTCCAAGTAGACGATGGATCTGCGAGAGAGAGGAGTCAATAAGGAACAGGGAGCCATGACCACACCGAGGACACGGGTGAGCCCCACCTCCCTGCCCTCTTTAACCCCCATCAGTGGGAATTAGAAGGTGGGAACCCATCTCCTTGCTTCCCTGTGGCCCAAAGCCTGCAGCTCACACTCGTGGTCTGTTGGATTTGCCTCAGTGAATGCTGTAAAATCCAGCTCTTTATCTACAGGAATGGATGGGAGTCTCTGTTTCACAATGTTTTAAAACTACCCAGACACCACAGTATCTTAAATAATGCTGTTTGGGAGCCTTCAGATCTTCTCACATCATTTTCACTGCTCTAACTCCTTTGCTTTCAGTGGTTTTTGATTGAGTCCATGGAGAGGGAGCAGGTTAGATGTGTATGTTTACACCAAAGATCTCCAAACACAGATTGCACTAATTGAGTTTTACAACAAAGCTCTAGAAAGCATTTCCCAGGGAGAAAATGAGGCTTAACTTAATGACTTCCTGAAGTCAGACAGTCGGTCAGGCCAACCTCTGCTTCCAGGTCCCACCCAGCCCAGCCCCGGCTCCCAACAATGCACAGGACTCCTTCAATCGTGAGAGTCGGCGCAGCATTGTACCAGGGATTCCTGAATGATCACTCCATTTTCCCACATGAGAGCAAAATCCGGTTTCTGTTCACACAGAAAGCAACATCTAAATACAATTATCTGGCCTACATCCTTCCCTTCCTAGCGTGTTACTATTATCAACACAGAAAGCAAACTCCGAGTGCTGCTCAGAGAAAATGGAGCCCTCTTACCCTCTGATGTCCATCTGATCGAGCTCCCTCTTCTGCCTCCTGCCAGCCCTGGAGTAGAGGCTGCTCTTCACTTTGTTGATGACAGCACTGGACATATCTGACCAGTCCTCCGTGGACCTCTTGATGTAATGCTTTTTCAGCTCCTCCTCGTTGCCATAGTAGGGGAAGATCATATATTCCCCCTTGGGGTTCTTCTTGAAGACCACGTTGGTGTGCAGCACACGGCTCAGCTCCCGCAGGAAGTTGAAGGAGTTGTTCTTCAGGTTCTCGGGGGTGATGAGGACCACCACCACCAGTGTGCCATCTGCCAGCTTCTCTGGCATGTTGTTTGCACAGTCCAGACCATCCCACTCGCACTCAAAATTGTTGCAGCCCTGGTCGCAGTGACCATCCGAGAAGTGATCTTTGCAGTACTGGTCGTACAGAGGGCTGGGAGGAGGAAGAAGAAAGGCAGAAGAAAGAATTAGACCAAGTACTGCAAATAGAACCTATCTGCTGACAAAAACAGTGGTGGTCCACAGGGATCCCTCTTTTGTATAAATATTCTTCACCCTGACAGACACTAAACCAGTTTACATAGAAAGCAGCTGTTTCATGCAGCACTGTGAAGCATTCACCTCTGCAGGTGAGAGAGAGCAGCTGTTAAATCATGAAAGAAAAAGGTACAAATTACTGTGACTCAGAGAAGGCACAGGGACACAGAATATTTACTAAGACCCGTGTTGGTCCAGGAATCTGGGACTAAGTTCCTGCTGTTGCCAAAAACAATGTTTGGGAAATGCTTGGATATTAACATCATCATGTTTCCTGGCTGCTCTTCCATCTGGGGTCTCCCTGCCTTGAAACTGACTGTGTTACTGCTGTGAATTGGAAGATTCACTTCTGTGGAGTGATACAAGCAAGGACAGGGAAGCCATCTGCAATGAGTCAAACCCAGAGAGCTTCCAAGTGGATATAAACTCAGAAAGACCACAGGGAGATGTGGTTGCTTGAGTTGCAGCCCCACAGGCAGCACAACAGAATGCTGGGAGTGAACAGCAGGCCTGAGTCTAGGAGTTTTACCAGATGCAATCAGAAGGACCGGAGGGTCACCACAGAGGCCATGGGCTTTAAAACGAGAAGGTTTTAAAGAAGCCACTTACTTGCACTGCCCCTCGTATTTCTGGCAGTCAAACCCATCGTAGAGGCAGCCAGCGTTATTGCACTGAGAGTCACACTTGCCATCATTGAAATACTTCCAGCACTGCAGAGACTGGGAGCAGTTCTTCCAGGGATCGTTGAAGTTGAGGGAGCAGTCGCCCCCGTCCCAGCCGCAGGCGTGGTTGTTGCATTTCCCGTCGCAGATCTTGTTGCCGGCGTAGCCCGCGCACACCGCGATCTCGCACTTCTCCTCGATTTTGGGGGGGATGATGTCCTGCCCGATGCCCCCCTGGAAGTCGAAGTCGAGGATGTGGCAGTTGAGGCCGTTGAAGTTGGCGGGGCAGTTGCAGCGGTAGTAGGGCGAGGCGTCGCTGAAGAACTCGCAGGTGCCCCCGTTGTAGCAGGGGTTGGAGGTGCAGGGGCTGCTGGCCGGGTACTGGCACTCGGGGCCCGTGAAGGCCGGCGTGCACATGCACTTGGAGCTCTTGTGGATGGAGATGCAGGTGCCACCGTTCAGGCAGTGCAGGTTCCCACAGGTGCGGGAGTCGTTCTCGCAGGTGGCACCCACGAATCCCTGGGGAGGGCACAGCAAGGAGGGAGTCAGAATCACGGGTGCTTGTCCTACACGCAGCATTAACACACGTGTGTTCCGGGAAACTAAAGCTCACCCTCTAAAACTGGTGATGGGCAAGAATAATCTTGAGTGTAAAGCCCGTTAGAGCATCCCCTGGAAGTGAAGGGAGCTCTTCTCCACAGCTGCCTGCTCCACTTTGTGTGGTGCAAATAACATTCCGCCTGTTCTACCTTCAGGCCTGAGCCATCTTCTCCTTAACTCTATTCCAGCATCCTTGCAAGCGTGGAGGATGGACATTTATGGATGCACCCGCAGCAAAGCATCCTCCCATCCACGCCTATCCCAGCCTGGGAAGCCTCGGGGGCTAAACTGGCCTCTTGACCACCCCTTGTGCCCATGCAACATTCCCTGCTCGGAGCTGGGGAGGAGCAGGCACCTACCGGGGGGCACTTGCAGATGAAGCCACGGCCGGTGTTGCTGGCAACAGCACAGGTGCCCCCATTCCTGCAGGGCTTGCCTTTGCAGCCGTCCACCACGGTGTCACAGCGCCGGCCTGTGAGGGAGAGGAGCGTGTGAGGAGCAGAGGAAGGCGTGCAGGGATGCCTGGGGGGGCTGGGGGCCGCAGGCTGGGAGCAGAGGGATCACCTGCGTAGCCAGGCCGGCACTCGCATTTGTAGTCGTTGACCCGCTGCACGCAGTTCTGGGTGCCGCGGGCGTCGCAGGGGTTGGACAGGCACTCGTTGACATCTCCCTCGCAGCGCTCCCCTACAAAGCCAGGGGGGCAGATGCAGCTGTAGCCACCTACCCGATCCTTGCACTTGCCATTGTTAAAGCACTTGGGCCCCAGGGTGACAGGATCAAAGAAAGGGCTGCAGTCATCCACATTGATCTCACAGTGCACCCCTAGAGAGATGGGGGAACAACCCACACAGCTCATCAAACAGTATCGGGGGGCCCGCTGCTCCCTTGTGTGAGCCTTCCCTGCCGAGGGGCTCAGCCTGACCACGTCAGTGGCAGCCTGAGCCAGCTCTCGGGCAGGAGGGACACGGCACCGCGTGGCCGAGGCCGCGTGGCCTTGATGGCTGAGCCCGCGAGCAAACACAAACCTCGCCCGCTGCCTTTGCTGCTGCCAGCCCGAGCAGCTAATGAGCAGAATCCAAGGATATCTGCACTCAGCCCACTAATGCCCCAGCCTGGGGAATTAATTTACCTTGAGTTCCTCTGGGGCAGGAGCATTTGTAGGTATTGATGAGATCGATGCAGGTTCCTCCATTCTGGCACGGGTGGGACAAGCACTCATTGATCTCCTCTGAGCAGTTAACTCCATGATAACCAGCCACACACTGCAAGGAGGAAAGAGAGGAGCTATCAGAGAGGTTCCCTCCATTCCCACATGGCTGCAGGAGCACAGCCAGCAGCCCAGCCTCCAACTTGGTAAAGGGGCATCACGCCCAAGGGCAGCATCTTGGGCAGCAGAAAGGCTTTCACTGGGGCTTTTCCCCTGGGAATTCCTGCCCCCCAGGCACCCACCTCGCAGGAGTAGCCTCCCAGGTAGTCTGTGCAGGTGGCTCCGTTCTGGCAGGGGTTGGGGGAGCACTCATCCACCTGCTCCTCGCAGTAGCTGCCGGTGTAGCCGGCTTGGCAGCGGCAGAAATGAGTGTTGCCAGTGTCTACACAGAGCCCCGAGTTCCTGCAGAGATGTGCTACATCGATACCTGTCAGGGAGAGCAGAGTGAGATGCAGGGACCTTGGTGACACCCACACTCCACAGGACCATGTCCTGGCCACCACACATCCCACAGGGAATCGCAGCCTTGGGGGTGCATTGCTAGAGTGATCCTTGAGATCACTCTGTGCCAAAGACCCCCACCAAGAGAACTGAGCACATCCCTGCTCAGTGCCCACCTGGGGCCCCCAGCCTGGCCCTGTACACATGGCAGAGCCTTACCTTGCTGCTTAGCTGCCACCTCGCAGGACACGCTGGGGACATCGCAGTAGAGCCCTGTCCAGCCGCTGTTGCACTCGCAGTGGTACAGGTTGCTGGTCTGCCAGCACTTGCCTCCGTTTTTGCAGGGAGAGGAGTCACACCAACGCACCAGGTTCTGGGGGAGAGGAGCAAGACATGAGGGTGAGCACCCAGCAGGAGTGGAGATTGCAGTGACCCCCAGATGCCCACAGCAGCGCCCACCCAAGCTTCCCGTACCTGGCAGTTGAGCCCGGTGTATCCCTGGGGACAGGTGCACTTGTAGGTCCCGTAGCTATCCTGACACGTGCCCCCGTTCAGGCACGGCTTGGAGTCACACTCGTTGATGTTGTGCTCGCAGTAGCTGCCCGTGAAGCCGGGCAGGCAGACGCAGGTGAAGGTGTTGATGCCATCCACGCAGGTGCCACCGTTGAAGCAGGAGCTGGGGACAGAGACATCACACCCCAGTGAGTCACTGCTGGTCGAGCTCCACGCCAACGGCCCCACACACCAACCCAGGGCTACGGGGCAGCACAGGGAGCTCGGCCCCTCGTCCCAGCTGGCAGGACTGTACCTCTCCGTGCAGTCAGGGGTGTTGTTCTCGCAGTGGATGCCGCTGAAGCCGGAGGGGCAGGTGCAGGTGTAGCTGTTGACGCAGTCGGTGCAGTTGGCCCCGTTCTTGCAGGGGTTGCTGGCGCACTCGTTGATGTCCTCCTCGCACTTGGGCCCACGGAAACCGGCCAGGCACTCGCAGAAGAAGGTGCCAATGCCATCAGAGCAGGAGCCACCGTTGTGGCACGGATCTGGAGAGGAGGGACATGCATGTGAAGATGTGATGGGTCCAGCCGTGGTGCAGCAGCTTGGGCTGGGAGCTGCCCCACAGCACTGTCCCCACACACATTCCCTGGCCACGCAGAAGAATGGGACTGAGCCCAGGGACTGGGCAGAAGCCAGACCAACCCCACCAGGAGACTGGGCACAAGGAGAACCCCTGGCACACATTATCCCCCAGCCTCCTTCCTCCCGCTCCCACCTGGCCTTGGACTGACACAGCTCAACAGGGACACGCGTGAGGTGGCCCAAAAGCCAAGCAGGGCTCGCAGCACTGCCCAGGCCACAGCGGCAACCGGGGCTGGGCCACGCATGGGGAGGAGAATCCCAGCCCCAGGAAGGGCCATGAGGCTCAGGGCTGGGCTGGGCGCAGTCTGGGGGCAGCCCCTGCTCTTACTGGGCTTGCAGTCGTCGATGTCGGTGTCGCAGTTGCGGCCGGAGAAGCCGGCCCGGCAGGCGCAGCGGTAGCTGCCGTTGGTGTTCTGGCAGGTGGCCCCATTCCGGCACGGGCTCTTCACACACTCATTGATGTCGATCTCACAGGTCTGACCTGGGGATGGAGCAGGACAGGGATTGTGTGGGCTGGGGGTGCTGGTGAAAGCCCCGGGGGTGACAATGACATCTTGGGCACCGCTCGCACCAGGGCAGGAACCGAGGGATGCAGGCAATGGTCACATCCTGTCCACCCAGCTGAGCCATGGGGCAGGTCAGGACCCTCTCACAGGCCTGGCTCCCTCCCCCTGCCCTTCCCTCCCTGAGGGGAGTGGGGGGGTTTTAACCCCCAGAAGGGCCATGCCCATACCTTGCCAGCCAGGGGGGCAACTGCAGGAGAAGCTCTTGTAGTCCTCCGACTCCTGGCACTCGCCGCCGTTCTTGCAGGGGCTGCCAGCGCAGGGGGCCAGCACGTCCTCACAGGTGGCTCCTGCACAGGCACAAGCACCCGATGACACCCTCCAAAATGACAGGTGGCCCAAAGCCCACTATCCCTGTCCCCTGCACTAGGCTGCTGCCAGTCTGGGGAAGGCTCTGGACTCCTCCACCACCCCAGGGCAGCCCAGCTGGGGCTGCCTCCTCCATCCTTGGTCACCCATGACCCCCACAAACTTTTAAGCCCCGGCTATCTGGGCTGCATTAAAGCATTGCACACTTCCTTTGGCAGGGAAGTGCTGCTCGGGGTGTCTTTTCCCCCTTGCACTCCCTCCCCCCTTCCCTCTCCGCCGCTTTTCCTGTTTACGTCCAGCCAAGGGACACGTTCCCTCCGAACCCTTATCTTCCCTGTCAGCCAATATCTCCTGAACTGGCCTTTGCTATTTTCCAGAGCCTTCCCCTCCCTGCCTGCCCAGTCCCCGTCCCCCCCAGGGGTTTCTATGGCCACTGGCGAGGGCAGGAAACAGCTCATGGCTTCCTGCGATTGTGCTGGGCTGCGCGAGCGGAAGCGCAGGGCCGGCAAACAGGAATTGGCTCAGCAGAATCCCCGGCCCCTCGGCCTCGGATCGCCTTTTCCAGCACGGGCATCATGGCTGGGGAACGGCGGGGTGTGAGCGGGGCGGCCCCTGGGTGCTGCTGCCCCCCAGCCACCGCCCTGCTGCCCTCCAGGAGGAGGAGGAAGAGAAGGAAGGGAGGAAGCTGCTCCCCGCAGCTTCCCAAAGCTCCTGCAAATTTCCTCCAGCTGCGCCGCGGAGAGATGGAGCCGTGGCTGTGGGCAGCCCCTCGGCAGGGCACTGTGAGGGAAGGCTTCCTGCTTAGTGCCAGCTCACTGCATGTGCTGGGGGACCAGTTTGGTGTCACACGTGAAGAAGAAACCCCAGAGAGCCGTGGTGCTCCCCTCACCTGTGTAGGGCAGGAGGCAGTTGCAGGTGTAGCCAGCAACGTCGTCGATGCACGTGCCCTGGTTCAGGCAGGGGTTGGAAGCACATTCGTTGATATTGGTCTGGCAGTTGGGGCCTGTGTTAAGAAAAATGGATAAAAATGGCCATGATGGGGGTGTGCTGGTGGCAGGGGGCTGAGGGCACAGTGGGGACGTGGTGGCAATGACAAAAGCCCCCCCATCGCCCTGGGAAAGCCTCCAGTGCTCAGCTCCAGATCTGAACTCCGCTGAAGGTCTCCAGGCTGGCTGCACTGCCACAGCTTCCAGCCATGTCTGGGGCTCCACTGTCCCCAAAATGAAGCCCCCAGCCCACCCAGAATCATGGGAACACCCACCCACAGCTCCCACCCAGGCCTTGGTATGGGGGGAACAAGGCAGCATCCCTGCCTGCACCCTTAGAATCTCGGAATCAGACTTGTTGATGCTGGAAAAGCCCTCTAAGATCATCAAGTCCAAGCATTAACCCAGCATCACCATGTTCCTCACTAAACCACGTCCCCAAGTGCCACATCCACAGCCCTTCTGAACACTTCCAGGCATGGTGACTCCACCACTTCCCTGGGCAACTTGTTCCAGTGCCTGACCACCATTTCCAGGAAGAAATTTCGCAGAATACCCAACTGAACCCCCCACTTACCGCTGAAGCCCTCCCTGCAGGTGCAGATGTAGCCACTGGTCATGTCCTTGCAGGTGCCACCGTTCATGCAGGGATTGGATTCACACTCGTTGTTGTTAATGTCACAGTTTGTCCCACTCCAGCCAGGGTCACAGTCACACTTGTAGCTTTGGGGAAAAATTGGGGCATAAAGATGTGGTCTGACCTGGCCCTCTTGGCTACACCAGCCATCATTTATCCACCAAATCCTGTCCCTTCGGGGAAACATCCCCTGGCACCGGCCCAGAGCATGGACAAGCACCAACTCAAGGGTGATGCCCGCCCTCCTCTAACCCAGACTAGTTGGGGACCCTTTGTTCCCTGCAGCCCCCCAGCAGCCCCTGCCCCCTCCAGCCTACCCATTCAGTCCATCGTGGCATTTCCCATGGATGCAGGGGTTGCTGTTGCACTCGTTCACTTCGGACAGGCACTTGGGGTCGTGGAAGCCCTCGGGGCAGAGGCAGGTGAAGCCGTTGATGCCGTCCTTGCACGTGCCCCCGTTGTGGCAGGGGCTGCTGGCACACTCGTCGATGTTGATGTTGCACATGCGCCCTGGGAAAGGGGGACAAGAACAGTTCCCCCGTAAGGAACATGGTGTGGGGAGTGCACCCACCAGGCAATTCCCCCTCCGGACACGCAGGGAATGTCTGCTGGAGGCTCGGATCTCGGGGCACACGTGTGCTGGCTGCAGAGGAGCGGGCTGCCCTGCAGGCAGGGCGACTTCACACCCTGCATCGCCCGCCTGCCTTCATTAAACGTGACTGGGAAGAGGCCGTGCCCTGGGCTGCTTTGGTCCAGGAGGGAATGCCGAAGGGAGGAGGTTTCAGCCTGTAACTCTACCTGCCACGGCCGACAAAGCCAGGCTTTATTTCGGCTCCCGGCGGGCCGAGGACAAGGGGCCGTGCGAGCGGTGGGGGCTGCTCCCATCAAAGCCCTCCACCATTTCCAGCAGCCATCAAACAAACCAGTCGGACAAGGCAGCAACCTGATACCCATGGGAGTGGGCGCAGCAGGAGTCGAATTCGCAGCACCAGACACCCCTTTGATTTCGGACTGAGCCGGGGTCACCCTCCTGAACGAGCAGGAGCGCTGGAGGGTGTAAAACCTCCTACAAGCAGAATGGCAGCATCCCCCCTCCTTACTGCACCCTCGTCCTGGTTTTGTGAGGCACCAGCAGCTGCAGGTCCCCAGGGCGTGAGGCCCTGCTCTCACCTGTGTACCCCGGCTCGCAGGTGCACTCGTAGCCATTGATCTTGTCGATGCACTTGCCGTAGTCGCAGGGGTTGCTGGCACAGTCGTCCAGGTTGATCTCGCAATTGGGGCCTGAGAAGGAGAAGGGTGTTGTTAGGGGGTCCCTAAGAGGAGAGGGGTGTCATTAGGGTGTCCCCAGCCCCGTCAAAGCAGCAAAATGAAGCCCGCTGGCACTGACTGCCACCGCCGCCCCACAACAAAGCCATGGGCAGCTCCCGGCTCCCGGCTGGGGCGCGGTTCCTGCCAGAGCCGGGCACCAAACCGGGAGAACTCGCCCTCACCCAGGATGCCCCAGGCCGGCCCCAGCACCAGGGCGGCTGCTGGTGGTGGCCCAGGGCCAGCCTGTCCCGGGATGAGGATGGGAGCGGGATGCTGCATCGGCACTGCCGAGCCGCTCGGAGCCCCGAGGGTTCCCTCCTGCTCACCCGTGGTCCCTTTGAGGCAGATGCAGTTGTAGGCGTTGTTCCTGTCCTGGCAGGTCCCCCCGTTTTTGCAGGGCTGGCTCTGGCACTCGTTGATGTTGATGTCACAGCGGTGGCCTGTGTAGCCGGGCTGGCAGAGGCAGGTGAAGGAGGCGATGCTGTCCTTGCAGGTCCCGTAGTGGCACGGGTCAGGGTCACACTCATCGATGTCGATCTCGCAGTGGGCGCCCGTGAAACCTGCCACCGGCAGGAGGGACACAGGGTGAGGACGGGGGACATGGGGTGGCGATGGGGGACACTCCTTCCCACCCTGTCCAGGTGCGAGGCACTGCACCGGGGTGGCTTTACCTGCCCCACCGTGAGCCCAGGGACCCCCAGGAGCAGGGTGCGGGCAGGGAGCACCCCGATGTGCTGGCAGAGGGGCTGGTCAGACCCCAGCCCGGGGGCTTTGTCCCGGGGGGCACAATGACCTGCATTAAAGCCGCCTCGGCTCTGGAGCGGGGCCCCGCGCTCGCCCGCGGCTCGTCCCGGAGCGCACGGGGGGGCCGGCCGCAAGCACCCCCGAATAATAACCCCCCCGGCAGCTCCTATTCTCCTGGCCGGCTCCCTCCCCGCCGGGTTTGGGGGTGGAGAGCCGAGGACAAAGTACAGCTTTGACTAGACCCCGCCAAGCCCACATAGCAGCTTTTCATCGGGGCTTGGCATTAGCAAGACACTAATTAGAGGCCATTCAGCTGGAAGATTTCTGGCGGGAGCTGCTCCACAAAAGAGCCACTGTTTGCCACCAGGGCTCAAGTCATCATTTTGTGGAACTGCTCCTTGGGTTTCGGTCGGCAAGCCCCCGCGGCCCTGCACCTTGCGTCCCCATAGAGGCAGCTTTATTCCTTCCTTCCTGCCTTCCCCCTCGCTGCCGCCCCGGCGGGCGGGAGCACGGTGGGACGGCTGCTCCGGGGCCACACCTAAGGAGTGCCAGGCTCCATACACCTGGCTCCGGGGCCAGCAGGCTGCAGAGCTCGACTTGCTCTGCCAGCACCTGGGAAAGGGACATTCTGCTCCATGGGAACCGCATCAGCAGGGACTGACCCCACTGCTGGACGGTGTGGGGACACCTGCCACAGCAGGTGCTTGCAGAGGTGGGCACTAAATGATTTGTCAACCTGGTTTTACGGCACATCACGGGGCAGGACCCCCGCAGCCCCCCAGGACGCAGGATCCCCTCACCTTCCGTGCACTCGCAGCTGTAGGTGTTGGGGCCGTCCACGCACTTGGCACCGTTCTTGCAGGGGGTGCTGGCACACTCGTCGATGTCAAACTGGCACAGGTGCCCGTTGAAGCCTGGAATGGAGGAAGAAGCCACGTTCCTGCGCACGGCCGGACCCGCCGGGCTCCCTCCCCGCCGCCGGGCAGCTCCCGCCGGGCCCCCCGCCCCGCTCCCGCCGCCCCCCGCATCCCGGCTGGGGCGCCGGGTTTCCATGGGGACGGCTGCTGGGGGCCCTGAATGCGGGGCTGCGACCCACCATTGAGAGCATCTTATTTACATCTCTAGAGGAGCAAAGTCTCTGAACTTCAAAACCTCCTTTCACAGATTAACCGTCTCCCCATTCTCTGCTCCACCCCGTGACTTTGACACCGCATTCAAAGCCGCTGGTGCGGCCCCCCCCAGCCCCCAGCCCTCCTTCCCAAAGAGGGGCCTTTTCAAGTGCAAAGCCGTGGGGTTTAATCCTCCTTCCCCTCTCCCATGGGCCGGAGCTGGAGCAGCATCGCCTGCACGGGGCTCAGCCCCTCATCTCAACTGGAGAAGCCCCCTCCGAAGCTCCAAGAGGTGCTCGCTACACCCTGCCCGTTTCGGAGGGCTATGAAATTTAAGGAGCCCGTTCTTGGCTCGAGCCCGGATGCATCCTGGCTTTGTTCCCACCGCAGTGGCAGCGGGATGGATGCTGGCGGTGGGAGGGACGCCGCGTACCAGTGGGGCACTCGCAGTGGAACTCGTTGATCTTGTCCAGGCAGTTGCCGTTGTGCAGGCAGGGGCTGCTGGCGCACTCGTCCGTGTTGATCTCGCAGTAAATCCCCTCGTACCCTGCCGAGAGACCCAGCACCGTCAGCACCACGGCACGGGGCTGGCACAGCCACACGACAGGTGTGTTACACCTGGGCACACCTGGTCCCCTGCCTTTACAGGGCAGCTCAGGAGCTGTTCTACACTCAGCAGGATCTGATGCACAAGCTGCTCCATGGCTGTCCACCCTGCATCAACAGGCTTTGGCACGATCCAACCCAGTAAGGTTGGCAAGAGGAAGAGTCCAGGGCAGGGCTGATGGTGCCCAACTCTCACTTCTTGTCCCCCCACCACACAACCTTTACTGAGCTCTTTCTTTTCAGTGCTGTCCCCAGGCACACAGGAGCTGTTCACCCAAGCCCACACTGAGCTGAAGCTCGGGGGCACCCGAAGCCCTCCCGTCACCCACCCCCAGCACTAAGGCTGGGTCCCCAGGGCTGCCCACACACCGGGCATGCAGATGCACTGGAACTCCCCGATCTGGTCCAGGCAGGTGGCATCGTTCTGGCAGGGGTTGGAGAGGCACTCATTGACATCGATCTCACAGCGAGGGCCCGAGTAGCCCTGCAGACACTGGCACTGGAAGGACCCTTGGGTGTTGATGCACTTCCCCGCGTGCTCACAGGGGTTGGCTCCTGTAACACACAAGAACAGCTCTCAGGACTCGCTCCTGGCTGTGCCAGAGCCTTCCCCAGCCGTGTGCTGCCACCCGTGTGAGCTCACCCAGCGAGCACTCGTCCACGTCCTGGTTGCAGGCTGGCCCCATGTACCCCGAAGGACACGTGCAGATGGCTTTGCCATTGACGGGGTTGGTGTCGCAGTTGGAGCCCTCGTTGCAGGGGTTGCTGATGCAGGCGTCGTCCAGGTGGCACAGCAAACCTGGGCAGCCAAAGGTGCACGTCAGGGATGATGGGCACACGAACCAAGACCGTGGCAAGGAGCCGGGGGACGTGTGGGACCGGGGACAAGGTGGGGCAGGGCCTGACCTGTGCGGCCGTGGGGGCACTCGCAGTAGAAGGAGGCCACGCGGTCGTGGCAGGTGGCCCCGTGGAAGCAGGCGGCCATGGCACAGTCATCGATGTTCTCGCTGCAGTCCTCGCCCGTCCAGCCGTTGACACAGACACAGTTGTAGCCGCCGTGGTTGTTGTGGCAGGTGCCACCGTTCTGGCAGGCGTTGGGCATCAGCTGGCACTCGTCCACGTCCTCGGTGCAGTACTGACCTGCCAGGGCACAGGGCACCTGCGTGAAGCTGGCTCTGACCCACTCCCGATGTGAAGCAGGACAGCTCTGCCCACGCTGTGCCCAACATCCCCCCGTGCTCCCAGCCCTGAGCCACCCTCCTTCCCAGCATTACCTGTCCACTCAGGTGGGCACTGGCAGTTGTAGGTGTTGACGCCGTCCACGCAGGTGCCCCCATTCTTGCAGTTGTTGCCCGGACAGTCATTGATGTTCTCCTCACAGTTCTGACCCGTGAACCCTGCGCAGAGGAGATGCCGTGATGCCCGCTCACCCACCGGCTGTGTCACCACCTCGCCCCTCGCCACCCCCACCACCAGCAGGTGGTTTGTTATCAGGTGCTGAGTGTGTGCCAGCCTGCCTTTGAAGCAGCTGCCTGATTTCATCTTCATCCCTATTCCACCTCCGCTGGAGCCTGGCAGGCAGCAGCTTCCCCTGCACAGGGCAGGGTGTCCCTGCTGCCAGAGCCTCCAGCTCTGGAGACATTTGCCCCGAGCAGTGGAGGATCTGACTCCTCGCAAGCCAGACCGAAGCAGGGCTGCTCCCACGAAGGCTTGTGGCACCCAGTGCTGAATCACCAGCGTTTAATTTCACTTGTAAAGAGCCTCAGCAGCAGTGCTTGCCCCTGAGGGGGATCCAAGTCCCTGCCAGGGCCAGCCACCGTCCCACACAGCACTGGGCTCATCCCAGCCCACCTCCTGCTTGGGTTTGTTATCACCTCCAGCTGATAGCAGGGAAACCCTGCCACCCCCAGCCTCTCCAGCAGGAAGAAAGCAGCCAGGCCCTTCTCAGGACATCTGCCAAGCCACCTCTGACTGACATTTGTGTTAAAAGTTGCATTTACTGTATGACCCCCAAAGCTCCTGACCCAGCTGCTTGGGGTTTGGGATGGCAATGCCAGCCCCCAGTGCCAGTGTCCCTCTGCAGCTCCCTCAAACTCCCAAGGGCACTCTGCAGGTCCAGACCAGCTGTTCCCTGCACAGACAGCTCAAAATGTCACCTCCACAGGTAAGGACCAGGTACCCAGACTCATCCTCTGTGGGACCCCAGACCCTGGCCCAGCTGGGAGTTTTCCCCTCACTCTCTCCATGTTTTCCTATCTCCAACCCCATCACATGGGGAGCAGCAACAGCTTTTTATGATTGCTGGTAGGAGTCCAGAGCAGATAACACTGGTTTGCACCTCATTTTTAAGCAGCTGGGCTGAGCCTGAGCAGCAATAACTCACAATGTCCTAGATACCAGGATTAACTCATTTTGAACCATCCAAATAAGTAATTAGTACGGCAATTACTTTAAACTCAGGGTTACATTCTGCAGCGATGGCACGATAAAACAGCCAAGATTAGTTTAACTTGAAGAAACCCGGGAGGGCCAGGCCTCTCCGGGAATGAAAAGGGGACATTGTTCCAGGTTTGCTGTGCCACATACCAGCATATCAATCACCCCCTTATCATGAGGAACAGCGCCCCGTCCCTCTGCCTCTGCTGCTGGCGCAGCTCCTGCACCGTGTGGGACCGAGGAGGTGCTGAGGGACCCCCTGTTTCCCCGGAGCAGGGGCTGTGCCACCCCACGGGAGGTGAACCAGCTCCTGCAGGATGCAAATCTCCTGGAAGCGGCCCACGGAGCCACGGCTGGGCGTGACAGCGCCGGTCCTGCCGGGAGCAGGGATCTCCCCCAGGGCCGTGCCCGACTCAGGGAAAGTGCCTCGTCAGCAGAACGGCAGGGCAGGGCCAGCACAGCTCCTCCTGCCACCTCCACCTGCGGGACAGGGCTCGGAGCTGCTCCAACCGAGCATCGCCCCCGGGAGCTCATCCCGCCAGGAAAGGCTTCCTTCCTGGCACTGCTCGCCCGGCCAGCCCCACACTGCCCTGTCCCTAAGGACAGGAGCTTCGCTCCAGCCTGGGTTGGAGGTGAGGCAGCAGATCCTGCAGGGATCTGTTCTGGATGGTTAACGAGATTCCTGAGTAACTGCAGCCAAAAGCTTTGGGAAGGGGATGGAAGCTCAGAACCTGTGTCAGATATCAAGACAAGATCCCCCACACAGCTCATAGGGAGCTCTTACCTTCCCCTAAGCTGGGCTGGCTGCCAGCAGGACGTGGGGGTCTGTGCCATCCGGGAGACCCCATCCCCACCCTGATGCCACGTTCCCAGCAGAGATGGGGCAGGAGGCACAGGGAGGGAGGCTGGGGCTCCCCGTGGCAATGCCCAGCCCTGCCCAGGGTGCAGAGCAGAGAAGCCACCCAACCCTCATCCTGCTCTGGCCACTGCTGGGCTATGGATGACCAGAGGATCAAACCAATCCCACAAGAGACTCCTCGGGCAGTGCAGTGCTGCCCACAGCTTCCTTCCCAGGGACATTCCTTCCCAGGGACATTCCTTCCACAGCTGGCCAGCGTGGCTGGCTGGGGTGCGGAGCAGCACTCATCCCAGCAAACACAACCTGGTCTGAGCGTGGCTCTGGGCTGAAACTCCATGGTTTCATTTCTCCAGCCGACCCGGGGACGGGGGGAGCGTGGAGCTGCTCCGTCCCTGCCGCTCCCTGCCCTGACTGCGCTGCAGACCCGCTGTCTGAGGGCAGAAGTGAAAGGGCTTGCCGGGGTCAGGGGGCCCTGTCACAGCTGCTCTTCTTCTCCAGGGTTTGCAGGGTTCCAAGCTCCTTTCCAGGGGGCCAAGGTCCCTTCCAGAGTGCTGAGCTCCCAGGACAGCCCCACCAGGCCCCTCCACAGGAGCCGTCCATGCCAGAGGCTGCAGTCCTGCTGGGCTGCTCCAGAGCCTGCCGGAGGGAGCAGCAGCGAGCACAGAGAGAGGGTCTTCCTTCCCCAGCTCCATTAGCACTCGGAAACTTTCCAAAATAGCTATTCCGGGCTAATTATTCCATTCTGGAAGTGCATTAAGCTAAAGCGGAAAAAGGCACTCTTATTCTGGAATATGAGCATCCGCATAGGGGCCTCTGCTCAAACAGTTGTTTTGGAAGATCTATTTTGGTGAGGCACAAAGTATATAAAGCCCCCAGATGAACTCTCCTCCTCGGGCATCACTGCCCGACGTCCTCCCAAAAGCACGTGGCACAACGAGCCCACAGCCAGAGGGTTTTGCCCCTCCCACAGTCACAACTTGCAGGAAATTCGGGCACTACTCATTTAGGG
The DNA here is from genome assembly GCA_013397915.1 of Daphoenositta chrysoptera. Classification (NCBI taxonomy): domain Eukaryota; kingdom Metazoa; phylum Chordata; class Aves; order Passeriformes; genus Daphoenositta; species Daphoenositta chrysoptera. The sequence continues at coordinate 2,711,847 of VZRO01007026.1, forward strand.
TGGACAAAGGTGCTGCAAGAGGGTCCCCCCATCCCTTTCCCTCCCTACCTGGCAGGCAGGTGCAGTCGTAGGTGGTGTCCCCGATCTGGCGGCAGGTGCCCCCGTTCTGGCAGGGCGAGGGGTTGCAGGGCACGTAGAGGTGGTCGCAGTGCTGCCCGGTGTAGGCCGGCTTGCAGGAGCACTTGTAGCTGCCCACCTCGTTGGTGCAGCTGCCCCCGTTCTTGCAGACGGACGGGAAGGTGTTGCACTCGTTGACGTCCTGCTTGCAGTTGGCGCCGTGGAAGTAGGGGGTGCAGCGGCAGACGTAGTGGGCTTCGAAGGGCACGCACTGGCCCCCGTTGGCACACGGGTTGGAGGCGCAGGGGTCGGCCTGCTGGCAGGTTTTGCCTGGGGAGGGCAGGGAGGGAGGGTGAGGATGCAAACAGCAGCTCAGCTCTTGCTGGCAGCGATCCACACCGTGGTGCAGACCTGGATCTGCGACCGGTGGCAACTCATTCCCCCACCTCAAACCCCACTGTGCAGGAGGGTCGCGGCTCCCCCAGCTGGGACCCACCCAAACCCCAACTCAGGCTTGCAGACCACCCTCCCCACCCACCTCTCTGAACCCAAAATCAGAGGCAGCTCTCCCCCCACGGGGCTTTTCCAGGAGCAACCTCTGCCGCAGGCCGTCCCTCCGTCCCCGGCCGTGTCCCCAGGTGCCACCCCTCACCTGACCAGCCGGGAGGACAGCGGCACTTGTACTCGCTGAGCGTCAGCAGGTCGCAGGTGCCGCCGTTGCGGCAGGGGTTGCTGAGGCAGACGTTGTCGCGGGGCGTCAGGCACAGCTCGTCGGTGAAGCCCAGGCGGCAGGCGCAGGTGTAATCCACGGTGCTGCCGCGCACCACGGCCGTGCAGGTGCCGGCGTTCTTGCAGGGGGAGCTCAGGCAGGGGTTGGGCAGCTGGCACCGCTCGCCCACGTAGGCACCGCTACACCTGGCAGGGGCGAGACACGCCGTCGGTGGGACGGCCCCGAGCGGCCGGGGGGCACCGGGCACCCCGGGCACCGGCCCGGCCCCGCAGCCCGGCACGTCGGGTTTGGCGGCGGCGAGGCTCTGCCCCGGCTGCTCCGGGCTGGGAAGGGGAAGATGAAAGAGGTGCTGGGAACAAAGGCGTCCCCCATGGAGGGGCCTGCGCCGACTTGCACAACCGCAGCCGCGGCGCTGACATCCTGCGTCTCATCGCGGGGAGATTCTTCTCCCTCTCCTCCCCTCCCCGCCGAAGAGGAAATCGGGGCACGAGGGACTCATGGTGGGGGCAAGAGGAGTATCCCCATACCCACACCAAATCCACGGGGCCAGGCAGCAGGGGGACAGCCCTGCTCCCTGCCTGTGCCTGCCCACGCCAGGGTCTCTGCTTCACCAGGGCTATTTTTATCCTCCCTCCATCCTAAATCACTCAAACATAATTAAGCAGGGGCTCGGCATCGGTTGGCAACAGGTGGGACACGTTCCTACTCCTCACAGTCAGCTGAGAGCTTCCCCAAAGCCAGACCCTGCACAGGGAGGGTGAGTGGCTCTGGCTGCTGCATCCCTCTGCGTGGGGGCCTGAGAAAAGAACCCCTGATGCCACCACCAGCTTCACCATCTGTCACCATTGGCCACCTGGGCTGGCGCAGGACTGGGGCTGGCAGTATGCCCCGAGGGCAAATCCCACCAGCCATCCTGGTGGGCCTGGGCAGGATGTGTGGCTGGCAGGACCCTGCAGAGGGGGGAAGGTGAGGACGGAGCAAAGCCGTGCACCAGACACCAAAAAATCCCAGGGATGTGGCACAAACCCTCCCGCGTGGCATCTCTCGTATCCCGTCTGCAACACGTGATGCCACCGCAGGTTTTGTCCCCAGCCAGCTCTGCTCACATTACAGCTCTTCCAAAGGGGATGTTCTGGGCTGGCTGGGCTGTGCTGAGCAGCCACGGAGAGCAGGGCACGGGAGCAGTGAGACGGTGCTGGCACGCTGCTGTCCCACACCATGGTGGCAATGCCACCACAGGGTGCACCACGCTCAGCTCACGGGCTTCCACCAGAGGCCTTGAGAGCAGAAATAAATCTGGGATCCTGCATGGCCAGGAGCTCGGGGTAAGGCAGCCCCAGCTGGAGGTGATGGCTGGGGAAGGTGACAGCACCCAGGCACTGGGGGACCGTGGTCCCCACGGAGCTGTGGCAGGCCGGGCTCAGGGCACCACGAGCTCACACCTGTTGCCATCGGATCTGGTGGGATGTCACATTCCCGAGCCTCCTGCACGGCCTCCAAGGCTCCCGTGGCAAGAGGGTGAGCTGGAGGGGTCCCAGGGAACACTGCAGAGCCCAGCAGCCACCTGCAACCCCCAAAACAAGACCGTGGGGCTCCTCCAGTGAAGCACAACCAGCAAACCCCACCCTCAGCCGCCCGCCCCAGCCCGGAGCCACCGCGCTTTGCCGGCGGCAAGACCACGTTTCAGCCCCGCTCCCCCTCTCCTCCTCTTCCCCTACTTTTTTTTTTTCTTCTTCTTTTTTTTTTTTTTAAACCAATTCTGATTTCATTGTTGGGGATTGTGTGAGAATTTGTCAGGATTCGGAGACATTTTGAGTTAATGAGACGGCATTATCCAGGCCAAATGAAAAAGAAAATGTGTATAATAATAAATCAGGGCATCTGCTCGGCACACAAAGGGCGGCGGGGAGCAGGTGTGCATCCTAATGAGGCTCAGCAGCTGCCGGCGCCCGCGGACGGNGGAGAAGGGCTCTTTGTGCGGGGACAGGCGCGGGGACAGGCGCGGGGACAGGCTGGGCTGCGCAGCCATCCGGCAAACCCCCCGTGCGCGCCCCCGCCTCCCCGCGCCGCGCACGCTTTTTTTCTTAAAACAATCCCCCCGCGCTCCCGCGGCGGCTGGAGGACAGGGCAGCGTCACGGGAGGCTCCAAGGGCGGAAAAAAAAGGGGAATGAGGAAAGGAAAAAAAAAAAAAAAATTGATGCTGGACAAAGAGCGCCGGTGGCAGCGCGGGAAGCGCGGGACGCGGTGGTGCCAGCACGGGAGAGGGACACGGTGCTGGGCGAGCGGGAGGGGATGCTCGGCATCCCAGGAGGGCAGCAGGGCTCTCTGGAATTGCAGCACCTGCGCTGTGAGGTCGGGGAGAGGGGCACACAGCCCAGCGCCCTCCCACCCAATTAGTTTTCGGACCGTTTCCAACTCCAGCGCAGGCAAGTGGGGGTTTGAGTACATGGATGGGAAACCAAGGCAAATCCCAGCCTGAATCTGGGCATGGTTATTAGCCAGGAGGTTAATTAGTGACTGGAAGAAGAAGCCTGAGGGACAGGGAAGCCCCTGCCTGAAGGCCCAGGGCGGGTTGGGGTCACTGGCAGTGCCCGGGTTGGGGGCTGCCTCACGCCTGGCTGGGCTCTTCAGGTGCTTTCCAGGCTTGTGCTTCAGGAAATCCCTCAAGTTTCACGGAGCTGGTGGACTATTTTTAAATTAATTTCTTTTTGTTTGTGTCAAGAGCCGATTTATGGCCACAATCAGCTCCAGAAGTGCGGAGCAGATGGCAGGGAAGGGTTCAGCTTGGAAGGGCCGAGATGGGCACACGAGGGGCCAGGGTACGCCCAGGCTCCACATTTCTCTTCACAGAAAGGGGTATTCCCAGCAAATCTTCAGGAAAAAAGCCACACACATAGGCACCCTTACTCTCCAGCAGTCACTGCTGTAACCCACGGAGGAGTTTCCACCGTGCCACCAGCACAGACCCTCTGCAGGTGCCAGCAACCCCAGCCTCACACACCCGCTGCACACACCAGCTCCCAGCATGGGGAACCTCTCCAATCCTTCCATGGTTTCTAAATCATCTCGGTTTCTCTTCCCAAGGCAGTGCCCAGGACATCCTCCTCCCTCACACCCAGCAGCTTCCACACTGCTCCTGCATCTTCTGTAGATGCTTCTGCACAGAACGGGGCTATTCCTGCCCTTCCTGCAACAGCAGGTGTGAGACAAGCAGGGAAGAGCACATTCCCGGCTGTGGATGATGCCACGGGATGAATTCCACCGTTCCCTCCCCTCACGGGTCCTGGAGCTCACTGACAGACACAGACTGGAGCTACTGGAGCTGCATTTCAAAGCCCAGCGACCTCAGCAGATTCAGAGTCCTGGCTGCAGAGGAAAGCCTGGAGACAAGTCTCGCATGCAAAGCAAGAGATCAAAAACCAGGTGAAGAATCAGGGCAATCCAAGTCGTTATTTTTCAACTTTTCCAGGTCTGGAAAGGCTGGATTCAGAGAAGCTAAGTTCAACTCCCAGCTGTGCTACAACCTCACCATTTCTCCAGGGACTAAAAACCTCTCCTAAAGCTCAGCCCAGGGAGCTGAGCTTTATTTTCTGTAAAAAACATTTGGTGGTGTCCGGGATTCCAGGTGAGCAGACGTGGAGGATGCGACGTCCCCGCAGGCTCAGCCAGGTGAAGATCACCCTGTGGTTTTTCCTTTGGCATTTCCCAAGCCAGGGCTACCCAAACCAAACCCCAACAGCTCATGGAAATTAGCATAGGAGACATTAAAGCTCGGCTTTAATTACAGATATATGTGTTGGCAGAGGACAGGGCGGGTGCTGCAGGATCAAAACAGCTCAGGAGGGCCATTAGAAAGCGGCTTTGAGGTGGTGAAATGTGGCCAAGCTGCCCGGGGTCCTGAGGAGCCTCTGTGAAAGCCCCCGGAGAGGCCACCATGGACACACTCCCAGCTCCAGGCGTGACGAGCACCCCGTTCCCAAACCAGGCAGGAATGGCTAAAAATACCGGTGTGTCTCCCTCAGCGTTTCCGTTGACTCATTAACGCGCTGAGGAGGCACCAAATGCTCCATTTTAGCCACTGATGGCATCCCCATCCCAATCCCCATCCCGGTGATGGCCAAGCCCTGCTCCAACACTCAATGCTCCCTTCTCCCAGCGCCATTCCAGCAGACAACATCACAACTCTACCCTTCTGGGGTGAGTTCCATTCCACCGAGGGAGCAGCTGTGACCGAAGCACCAGGCAGGACAGGGGACAGCAGCCGGTCCCCATCCCTGTGGATGAGGGTGCTCCTTGCAGGGGTGAACACACTGATTTACACCCCCGGGTGTCTGGGGCTGCCGGCCATCCCGGTGGCTTTTTTTGTTTCGGGGGGTCAGGCAGAGGCTGGGAGCTGGATTCCCACAGCACCAGGCTGGGATGTGTCTTCCCCCTTGGAATGAGCATCCGAGTGCAAACTGTGGTGAGGGGGGACACGATTAATAATGCACCGAGCTGCCGGCCCATAAATCTGCATGATTCATGGCCAGTGTGGAGGGTGATGGAGAAGGCCTTGTCCAAGGTCAGACAGCAGTCCCTGGGGACAGCCTGGGAACAGCAACAGCGGCCCCAAATTCCCACTCTGCTCCCAGCACCGAGCCTGGGCCAAATCTGGATCTGCTCAGCACGGGCACGTGCATTTGTTGTGTCTGCTGCACATCCTTAAGGAGTTTCAAGCAGTGGCCCAACGCTGCAGCTCTTCCAGCGAGGCTCCAGGAGAGCTCAGCAGATCAGAAAATCGAAAGCGTGAATGAGCTGCAGGAGTGTCAGAGCCAACGGGCGCTGCTGCCACAGCTCTGCTCTGCACCTCTGCTTGCTGAGCTGCCACAGCTTCCAGCACCTCCTGGCCCCCCCAGCAGTGCTGGGGTGCCCATCCCACCCCCCAGCCTGTGGTTTCTGCTCCGGGTGCTCCCCGTGTGCGGCTCTGGCCCTTTGTTGGCTCCGTCCCTGCTCGCGGCGCGCGAGGCTTCTCCTCCAACCCACCAGCAACAGGTTTTGTCCCTCCGCAGCAATGCGGGCACTGAAAGCATCCCGAGGCAGATGTTTCTGCGACCTCTGACCCAAGACTAATGTTTTCCTTTCTGCACTAAGCTGCCATCTGCCACGGCCGGCACAGATGACACCCAGGCGCTCCCGCAGCCCAGCCCGGCACGGCTCCCGCACGGCGGCCGGGGGCTTTGTCCAAACCCGGGGTGCACAGCCCCGCACACGCACGGCCCGGGGGCAGGGGCTGTCTCGGGGGTGCACAGGGATGCCCTGGATGTGGGGGCTCAGCCTGCATCACCCCGCAGCTCACACCACCCACTGCTCTCCTGCCCGGCCCCAGCGCGTCCTCCCAGGGGACCCCGAGACCGTGGCAGGGCTGGAGGTAAAACCCACTCTGGGCTCAAAAAGTACAAAAAAAGCCAACAAGCAAAATGGAAACCAGGTGTAAACCGGAGCACGTGCACGGGCTGTCCCCCATGCCCATCCTATGGAGGGGGAGACTCGGGGGGCAGCCCCACACTGCAGGAGGGGGTGGGGGGCTGGCGGGGAGCCCCATCACGGCCCCCGGCCCCACATCCAGGCTGCCTCTTATCTGCTCTGCTATCACCTAACCTCTTCCTCGCCCTCAACTGCTGGAAGCATAAATGGCCGTGGTTGTTTTCCCCAAGGTATGAGCAGCAGCGTGAGAAAGCTGAGCAGGGCAGGCTCAGCTCTTTACTTGAGCACCATTTTGGGGGCACTTGAGATTAATGGGACCAGGACACTCCCTGGTGCTGGGTATAGGGTCTCCCACCACGGGGAGCAGCCCCCACCCCGACAGGCCGGGCTGGGGGATGCCATTCTCTGCTCCGTGGTACCTGTGCCTCGGAACAGCCACCTCAGATGAGCCCCAGAGTCCCAAGCAGAGCCACCCCAGTGCAGAGAATGTTCAGGACCACAGCTGTGACCTTGAGTGGTGCAGAGGGTCCCCCCGAGGCACCATCACACCCCCAGAGCCCTGTGCAGCAGCAAATGTGCTGCATGACCTACGGATGGCTGTGCCAGCGTGGCTGGGACCCCATGGAGCGGGGCAAGTGGCCGAACGTGAGCAGGACACTCAGATTTCACATGTTTGCTGGCAACAGCTGAGGGAAGGAGAAACAACCCGCAGGAGAGCCTCCCTTAGCTGCACAACAGCCCGCTGCAGGCTGCTCCCAGGTGCAGAGCAGTGACACGGCCCTACCCCGCTGTCCCCACAGCTCTCGGGGTAACCATCGTCCTCGGGCTGACAGCGGGAACCACGACCCCCTGCCCCACACCTTCCCTCGCCCCAGCAGCTGCAGAGCCCGGGCAGCAGGCATGGAAAGCAGAGCCTGCTTTCCATCAGGCAGCCACGCACAAGAGTCACCTTTCCAGTTGTGCCAGTGGCTCCCGGCCTGGCACAGCCCGCGAGCAACACCCCAGCTTTCTCCTGAAGCCACACCCTTCCCCGTAAGACACGTTTGCTCGCTGCCAGCCCAGGGAGCCCTGATCCATCCTGGTTCCAGTCTGACCAGAGAAAAGGCCAGTGCTTGGGGATATGTCTCCATGGCCCTGAGAGGAGAGACCTGCTTCTTACTCTGTCTTATTCCATGCATTCTTATTCCACTGCCTCCCCAAGAATCCCCCCGTGATGCACGGAGCAACAGGTGCTTACTACTGTCTCCAGGATGGCTTCCTGCCTTGGGAACGTCCATCAGACACAGGGGCACACTCTGGAGCCAGGGGAAAGCAGGGAGGTCTGGAAAACGACCCTGCTGGGGAATCAGAGCTCAGCACCCTGCTCTCTGCCCCCTCCTCCTTGCCTGGCATCACCAGGAGCCTGCAGAAGGAAATGAGTGGAGGGAGATGAGGAATACATTTGGATGCTGCCCTGACCTCCCCGGGGCACATGGGGCTGTGGATGCTCCCTGTTCCCTGGCAGCCAGGGGCTGGGGGGCTGCTTGAGCCCCCTCTGGCAGCGGGGACAGCCGGGATCACCACACCTCGCCTGCAGCTTCGCTCGGTGGTTTCTGGCACATGTGGCTGTTAAGAAACCAAAGGCTTCACCACAGCTCCCCCGAGAGCCAAGGCACGAAGGCAGAGCTGCCCTCACCCATGTGGGGCACCCCGACTGGGTGATGCACCCTAAAGCTGCCCCGGCGCCGGCACAGCCCCACAGAAACCTCCAGACGGAGCTCCCAGTACCAAAACCCAGCACAAGACCTAAGTGGTGGTTTTTAAAGAAGTCTCGTCCAGGTCCTGCTTTATTAAACACTCTGGGACACCAGCCTGGGAAAAAAGCAGAGTTTCACACAGGGAGGTGGTTGGCAAAGCAGCAGGTTACTCCAAGTGACATCAGGTTAATAAAGCAAGAGCAGATCTCCATTCTTGTTTAATTAAAAAAGCAAACTTCAATCCCAAGTCTTTGATGTGTTTTTTTTTTTTCTTGTTCCATTTCATTTCTGACCTAGCCCAAGTCATCTAATTGAGATTTTAAGATCCAGACTTTCATCTGGAGAGAAACTAAAGGAATTCCCAAAGCTGGATATACCCGTGGACAGGAGTGGAGAAAAAACATGCTAGAGCCCTGTTCCTCCTATGAAGGAAAAAAAAATGGCTTTGTTTCTTAAGCAGACATTAGTCAGGACAGTTTGGGAATCAAAGTTCCCATTGTAATGAAAAACAATATAATCCCATTACTAAGCAGAGTGGCCAGGCTATTCACGGGTGGTAACTGGCTACCTGGGAAGGAGCTGCCTTTCAATGGAGCTTCATTCACAACAAACATGAAAGATGTCGAAGGAAGAGCCCAAGACAAAACTCGCCCCATTCCCACCCTCAACAATGGCTGCTATGAAATATTTGTTTTCCCCAGTCGATGTTTTTTATATCCTCTGCCGGTGCAAAGCTGCACAGCCCCATTGTTTGTGGGAGCCCGGCTCACTCCGCTCCTCCCGGCCCCTGCTCTTGCAGGAGCCCATTTATGGGGTGACCATGGAGGATGTGCTTCCAGCAGAGGATCCCCAGGGAGCACAGCCCGGGCTGAGCCTGGCACATGGTCCCATCACCCACCCGTGGGACTTTCCTGGGGCAGGTGCCCCCACGAGCACCCCCAGTGCCCATCAGACACTGGAATGGCACCCGGCCCCTGTGGCATCTGAGAGCACTCCCTGCAACTGCTCCCTGCTCTGATTCTTCATTTCTAAACTTTTCCCCTTTAGTAGTGTTTTATTCTTTAAGCCAGCAGAAGAAAAAGTCAGAGTTTGGGGGACATAGGGAATTTCTACCTCCACAGGCTGCCCACCAGCCCAGCACTGCCGGTGCCCGAGGTCTCTCCTCCCTCCCCACCCCTTTTGGGGTAAATGCTGGTTTTCCCCTGCTCTGGACGCAGCACTTGCTGCCTATGCAGGTTGAATTCACCCTGCTGTGCTCACAGAGCTCTGGCACACACACAGCCCCAGTGTCACCATCTCACAAAGTGATGATGGACTCTTTCTTTTTTCCCCTTTCCCCTTCAAACCAAGTTTTGGCTAAACACCGCGTTGCCCCAGAGCCAAATATGGAAAACTCCCACTCGTGACCCCACCATCCCACTCGTCTAATCCTGAACATAAAACCTACGATTAGGATCTGAACAGCCACCAAAAGTTTAAACAAGCTAAATTTAGCCCTGATATTTATAAACAAGGAGGAGAGGGGGGTTTTGCAGAGCACACGGGTGCCCCTGTGGCACAAAGCCAACCGAAAGCCAGAGCAATTCCTGCTGGGGATGTTTCGGTGGGATGGGGAGTGGGCAAAGGTGGCAATGGCAAGACAGGGATGGATCCAGCTGCTGGTGTCTCCTTGCAAGAGCAACAAAACCCTTGCCCACTTGGAAACCATGGGCTGAGGGACGTCAGACCCCCAAGAGCAGACGGGTATCAGCACCCTGGGATCTGCATCCCGGGATTTCTGTTGCTGCCGAGTTTAACCAAGGAAACGGCGAGAGAGGGAGGGAAGCCTCTGCCTCCGACACCTTTTGCCGGCAGAAATCCCTGTGTCAACATGACGCCCTCGCCGAGGGAGAGGGGACAATGGTGGCGGCTCTGCCCTCCGGCCGCAGCCCGCATTCCTGCCCCCCTCCCCTGGAAACCCCCCTTTTGTGGGGAGCAGCAGGCCCTGTGAAAGGGCCGTCTGTCGCCCTGCCTTTTGACTTGGAGGTCTGTGTCTAACATTTTAATAGGGGCTGGAGGCCGGGACAGCCCCCCCTCCTCCCGGGGGTCACTCTCCCAGCCCGCCCCAAAGCTGCGGCCGCCGCCAGTGCTGCACATGCCAGGGGACAGCCACATTCCTCCACCTGCTCCACGCGAGCCATCCCATGGCTTAGCCATCCACCTGTGCCTTTGGGAGGGTCTCATCCTCGTCCCCTCCAAGCAGGGATGCTTCAGCAGGGCAGGAGTGCTGGGGGTATGCTCACCTTCCCAGCTGCTCGCTGACAGCAGAAAATTCCTTAAAACGAACCACTGGGCACTCACAAATCCCCGGGCAGAAATGCCAGCAGGGAGTGTGTGGCCCTTGGGGTCCCCCTGACACCACTGACGCGGGACAGAGCAGCTGCCAAAGCCAAAAGCCACAGTGGCAATGCTCCTTTCCATGCTCCTCTTGGGGACAGGTGTGGCAGGCACAGGTAGTGTCACATCACACCAGGAGCCACGGGGGATGAGGAGGGATCGGCAGCAGGGTGCCAAGCTCAGTCCTGACAACAGATCATGCACAGCCCACAGGGCAGAGGCAAAGCTGGCACTGCCACTCTCAGCCACGGTGCCTTCAAATCAAGCCCAGAGCAGCAGGTCCCCCCAGCCCGGGGAGCCCCCCTGGCACCCAGCCCTCCCAGCCCACCACCACCAGGCCACTTGCCTGCAGGGTGCCCCTTCTATTAAATAAGGGCAGCGTTATAGCATCATTAAAACTTAATAAATCCATTTCCCATATAAATACCATTAAATTCAGGTTTTGGGGAAGGGAATTAGGGTGAAAACTTGTTAAAAGAAAATGACTTCGGCGCAAATAAATTTTTGCAACTTGACTGAGCATGAAAGTTTCCCATTAAAATGCAACTCGGCTCCCTTTGCTGGAAATGTGCAAGGGCCTAATAACCATGGCCTAAACATTAACTGTTTAACTGGCTTTTCCAATATTAACTCCAGGCTGCCGTGGGGGGAAGGGGAGGACGTGACGGGTGAGAGCTTAAAGCAGACATTAATTACTGCTGTGTGAGGGAGGCACACCCCGAGCTCGCTTCTCACCAGCATCCTGCTCCCATGGCACACGCTGGGATTTTGGGCTTGTTCTGTGCAGGGCCAGGAGTTGGACTCAATGGTGCTTGTGGGTCCTTTCCAGCTCAGGGCGTTCTGTGATTCCCAACAGAACTGATTTTGGGTATGGCTGGCTTTAAGCATGGCATGAATCCCGCTGCAGTGTGGTGGTGGGCACCAGTCCTGCCCCGTTAGTTGGACTCATTGTAGGTTCCTTCCAACTGAAAATATGATTTTTGGGGGCAGAGCTCCCCATATGGCCCAGCCAAACATTCCTCCCCCATCCCCAACACCTGACAGAGGTTTTATTCCTGCATCTCTCACACCAAGCACTGCATTTACCAACGGGAACCTCCAGCATCATCGGGCTGCCCAGAGGAGCTGTGGCTGCCCCTGGATCCCTGGAAGTGTTCAAGGCCAGGCTGGATGAGGCTTGGAGCACCCTGGGCTAGTGGAAGGTGTCCCTGCCCATGGCTGGGGTTGGAATGAGATGATCTTTAAGGTCCTTTCCAACCCAAACCATTCCACAGCTCCCACCAGTTCCATGATCACCCAATTAACCAGCAACAAATTGCTTGAGATGTGTGGAAACCCCAACACCATCCTGTACCCACGGGAGACCTGCCAGCCTGAGGAGGTGGCAGGAGAGCACCTGACCCACCAGACATGCACTAGAGGAAGGCAGAGTCCAGATGTGCGTGTCCAGGTGTGAACAGGCACCACCACACCTGGCCAGATGCTCAGCTGGAAGCAGCACTGAGCTGCTCTACCAGCAAGACCCATATGTTAAACACTGGGAAGTTCCCAGGTGGGCATCTCTGACTGTCCCGGGGAGCTGCCATGGTCTGGTGTCACTGGGACCAGCAGGGTGCTGCCAAGACTGCCCAGCACCACACACAGGAGCTGTGCTGCAAAGTCCAGTCAGCAGGGCCTGACCCTCACAGCCCTCTGCTCCTGGGTGCCTCCACATTCAGATACCCAAGAATCAAAACCGCAACATCCCCTCCTTGACACCAGAGCAGCATTTCTGTGCTCATTCCAGAACTCTGGCTGCAGCAAATCCGGGCTCACGAGGGCTCCACGCAGCAAGGCAGCATCAGGGAGTGACGGGATTTGGGCACAGCTGCTGGCACGGGTGGATGCAGCACCATCCCTCAGGCATGGGGCTCAGCACCCTGTGCCACGGGCATGTAATGAGATGAAAACAGCATTTGGGAAGAAATTGGAATCAACCCAAACCATCCCTTCTCCACACTGCTGGTCTTTCTAGCCCTGAACACAAAGCAAAGAGCTGCAGGGACAGCCCAGCTTGGGGAGTGGTGACTGAGCAGCCCAAGTGCCCCTCGGTGCTGCCCCATCCCAGGCAGCAGCAGCAGCCTGGCAAGTCCTCCAGGATGGCTGGACACAGCCCTGAGTGCAGCAGGGGACCCTGAACACTTTTTTGGTCACTGGGAAGAAGGCAGGACTCAACCAAGACCCCACTGCAGGTCTGCTTTCCCAGGGGGGTTTGAGTTGTATCCCCAAGGCTCTTCCACTCCACAGCCCCAACACATGGTGCAAAACCTTCACCTGGCAGCACGTTAACCACAGAGAAGTCTCCATCCAGATCCAGAGCTCACCAGCTCTCCCTAAGTGCACCCCGAGGCTACTCCCTCGTTAAACACACTGATGCTCCATAAATTTCACATTCCACTCATGTACACACGCTGCTACCACTTGGGACACCAACCAACACGAGCACAACGAGGGCCACCACACCTCCAGGCCTGGAAAAAGCAGGTTAATTTCCAAACAATGTTATTTTAAAACTTGCTAACTGCCTCCTGATTATGTTGTCCGAGCCCTTAATTGGTGAATAGCCTGGTCTTGCAGTGACTTATACGTGTCACCCTCATGCTACATACAATAAACCATAGCAGCCTGGGAGGGGAGGCCAGGTGTGAGGTATCAGCTGGAACAAATGGACGTGTTGTGGCTGCCAGCAGGAAGGAAGACAGCGAGTCAGGTGTTGAGGAGGAAGAGATTTTGGTGGAATAAAGCACACCCCATCCCACGAAGTGAGTGACCTCCAGTCCCAGGGAGCAGAGCCCCGTGCACTGCTTCACACCACGAGACCATGAAAATTGAAGATGCCCCTGCATGACTTTTAAAGGTCCTTTCCAACCCAAACCCTTCTGTGAGCACACAGATGAGAGTTCCTGGTGGGGAACAGCCCCATAATGTCAGGTGATGAAGACCACTGTGAGTTCCTGATCCCCTCTGCATCACCCCACCTCTCCTGCTCATCTCTGTGCTGTGGGTGCTGCTGAGGGACCTACTGAGAAATCTCCTCTCAAACACACCCCATGCTGGTCACACAGGACAACCCTGTGGCCACCACAGGCATCCAAGCCGTGAGAAAAACCAAGCAAAAAACCTCAGCCCAAGCAATAAAATCCCAAGGTCCCAGAGCAGGAGTGAGTGGGACCACCTGAGACAACTGATAACCATCAAGGGGCCTTGCAGAGAGCAGAGATACAGACAGATTCTTTTAGACAAGAGTTAAAACTCCCACTGCTGTCCCAATGACCTCAGCAGCTGGGCTTCAGTTTCTCTTCCACTGGAATCCGTAACAGGTGACACTTTGGTATTTTTAATCTCCCCTCTTACCCATTTCCACCTTGTTCTTTCCGAGAATGAGATCAGACTCGAAAAAGCCATCAAGAGTTCTCAACATGGCTGAATCACTGCTCGTCTACTTCTTTAAGAGCTTCCTCTGGGTTGATTGTTCAACACTCCACCCTCTTCCTCTCCAGCACCGAGACTGCATTTTTTCTTTGTTATTATTTCATGGAAATAACGTTGGGTTAAAGCACATGAGAAAAACCAAACCAGAAGGAAACTTCCGCCCTTTACAATGAGATAACAATGACTGAGCAGTTGAATAACTTGAAGGGCACAGAAACTCGCGGGGCTCACATCACTCCTCTGCCTTCCTGGTTGTCTCCTGAAAGAGTTTTGAGCTAAAATAATCACCTCTTCCCGCTACAGTCCCCCTCAGAATGCTTCTTCCCATGTTTCTGGCCCGCTGCCCGTGGAAGCTGGTGGTGGCAACGGGCACCAGCTCAGGAGCCATTGCCCTGGCTGAACGACAACGCCGCGCTGATTCATAAACAGAGGAAGTACTTTAGCAAACCGACTTTTCCCCCTTTCCAGCACAAGCCCAGTGATTAATTTAACTTATTCTCTCCCTCCGCCGTCTCTTTTGCTTCTCTGAGCGAGAGGAGAAGCCAGGCACAGCTCCTCTGGCTTTAATGGTGAAGGCTGGTGGAGCAGGGCTGGAAGCTCAGCCCTCTTTCAATGCCATCTGCTTTTAACTAGAGGAGCAAGGGAGGTCCTGGGAATAAATGTCACATGGCACAGGGAGCTAAAATCAGCCCGGCTCATTTGCAGGGATGCCAGTCAAAACTAGAGTTATCCAACAGTCTAATTAGGAGCTATCACTAGAAGTCAAAACGTCCTCTTGGAAAAACTTTCTCATTTAGTCTGGGAAAATGCCTTAGTCCATGGCGAGTGCCTCTTCTGGAATGCCACAGCTCCCCAGCACCACGGAGCCTCACGCCAAGCCCCGCAGCAGCCACCAGCTCCACACTGGACCTTCTAAAGCTCCAACTCTGGGACAAAAACACCCAGTGCCTTCCGCTGGGGTCTGTGCAAGACCCACGAAACTCTGCTGCTACTCTTCCTGCACTGAAAGTCCTGGACAACCCTGCCAAGATGAAAAGCAGCTCCAAAGGAGCTTAATTGGGGCGCTTCTGTCTCAAGCCCTCCAATCCAACGCTTGGTCCCCTCCATTCAATTAAAGCCCTGCATGCTCTGCGCTGCCTGGCAAAGGGACAAGCAAGATAAGGCACCTGGAGCTTTACAAACTCTCCCTGTAAAATAATAAAAGGCAGAGAAAGCTCCTGGTCTCGCACCGGCGGTTCCCTTTCCGTAACAGGGCTGATAACCTGGGCTTGGAGTTATCAGAGCTGGCTCCACGTAACCCAACGAGCTCTCTCCCGCCACAAGCGCCGGGCCACTCGTCCTCTGGAGCAGCGTCCCCCTCGTACGCTATTTATTTCACTCCACTTTCTAATTGGATTTGTGGGGGCAGCACAAAGGGGCTTTATGGCCAAACTTTGTTAAGTGCCAGGCCGAGCAGAGATGTGGCCAGCAGCCAAAATGGTGCATTTCACGCAGGCGCCAAAGGGCAGTGCCAAGCTTTTCTGCGTCTGGTATCTTGTGCTCTTGGCTCTGCTTTGTTTAAGAAGCTTGGAAGCAAAACTCCTTGTCAAGAGATATTCAAACAAAGTGAAAAACCAGGATTTTGCGAGTTGCTATCAGGTAACTCGGGAAGTTGCACCTCCTTCAGTCTGGCTGTACCTCCAATATCTGCCCCCGTCGCCCCGCACGGGACACGAGCTTCAACACACCCAGAGCACACACCTTGTGCTCCTGCAAAAATAACTCACACGCACTCACAAAGCATCTGCAGCCAAGAGAGAAGTGGTTATTCACAGCCAGCAACCAAGAAGTTCTTTAAAGTTAACTTTTTCTCCTAAAAAAAAAAAAAACCAACCCACCCCAAGCCTACTTTGGAGGCTTCTCCAAATAGAGCTCGCACACATCAGATCTAATTAGATTCCATCACCATCTGCACATGAAATGTAAATCAGGAGTTGCAGAGACTTAAGAAAAAAAGGAAAGAATGACCACAAGGAAAAGGAGGGGTGTAAGGTTGGGGAGGGGGTGGAGGGTTGGGCATTCTGGGAAGCCATACATGATTAGTCACACAGCATTAATCTGCCTCCCTTAACAATAGCTGCCGAATTTCGACCGAATCCCAGCTGTCGCTCTTTGAATGAAAGAAAACAAGATTTAGAGCGTCAAGCGTTGGTAAGGGCTTCTGTGCAAAAAAAAGTGGCGTGCATTCATTAGTGCCTCACAAAGGGACCCAGCCTTTGTCCATTAAATTGCTCATGTGCCTGATTGATTTGCTGATTTATTTGCACCAAAGGGTTGGGGGGCTCAGCTTGGAGAAGGGGGCGGGAGGTGCCCGGCTACTGGGCAGAGTAACGGCACCCAGGCGGATTTGCAAAAAAGCAACACACATTGTCAAGGGAAACTGCCATTCAACAGGTTGGGATTGGAAATGCCTTCAGGTTCCTCCGCCGAGGACTTCCTATTTGGAAATTTGGGGTGGGTGGGAACGTCTCCCCGCCTGCTCGCAGCTCAGGCCGCGTTCAACAGGCAGAGGGGAAATCTGGCCGGAAAACAGAGCCTTGCCCATTCACATTTCTTTTACGGAATAGTTTTAAAAAGGGAGCTGGAGTCTTATTCATTTCTCTTGGTTATTGTTCCCTGGGAGCCTGGAGTGAATCGGCCATCGCTGCGGTGGGTCGGTTGGTCCTTCAAAGAGTCCCAACGCTTTACACATCCGTTTCCCCACAATCAGCTTGCAGAAAGCCCCAGCCTGGGTGCCAGGTCCCACCAGGAACGCCAGGCTAGACCACTGCTTGGCACCAGCACTGGCAGGGCTGCAGGAGGAGGTGCCCTGCTCTCCTGGAGATGCCTCGTCGGCCCACGGACACCACTGGGCAGCTCCAGCAGCGAGAGCCATGCCACGGAACCTCTCCTGAGTGTTTATTGGAGATGCACTGGTCACCCCAGCGTGCAAGGGACCGAAAGGCGACGCTTCAGGGCCAGGAGGGAGTAGCTGGAAGACAGACAGACAGACAGCCTCCCTCCCCGCCCGACGGTCCAAGGAGCGCCGCGGGCTGGCCCTACCTCCTGCTCCATCAGCAGGGCAGTCTGCATAGGCTAACACCAGCAAAACATGGCCCTTTGCCCATGTTTTTCCACCCAGCCAGGAACAAAGCCCGATCCTGCCAAACTCGCGGTGACTCCTACACAAGCAGGTTATTCTTGCCACTCAAGGAAAGAAAACGCATCTCGCCCTATTAAATCCAGAGCCTTCAAAGCAAAGTCAACATGCATGTCAATAACTTTGGTCGGGGGAGATGAAAATCCTCTGGCTGCTCCATACTTACTGGCACGCCTCCGTCCCGTTGGGAGAAGTTTCACACTTGCCCCCGTTGAGGCAGGATTCGGCAAGCTGCGAGCACCGTAAACCTGCAAACAGAGGGACAGCGTTAGCCACAGCTCAGGGCCCCGGTGGCAGCGGGGGGGCTGCATCCCCTGGTGTCACCCAGGCTGGGGACAGGCTCGCTGAGACCCCCAGATCCCCTGTGCCTGCACAGCCTGGTGAGGTGGGGGTGCAGCACCCCGCAGCCCCCACCCGCAGGGTGATGGAGGGGGCAGGGACTGCGTGGCCCCTGCGCTGAGAGGTTCACCTAAAAATAAACCCAGGGTGGGTTTGAGGGTAGGCTGTGCCTGCTCCTCCAGCAGGAGGACTGTCAGAGAGAAACCCCAGATCAGGCCCTTGATTGACAAACGCCATTTGGGAAAAAACATCCACCCCGGAGCCCATTAGTTACCATGAGCTCGGTAACGAAATGAGTCGCCCGTCATAACTTGCTATGAGTAAAGGTTTCATTGTCTGGCCCCCAGAGCCAAATTCTGCAGAGTTACCACAGCAACTCGCTGAAAGTACCAGAATCGCTTCCGATTTCCACCCCGGCTCGCTCTTCCCCTTCTCTGCCCGCTCGCTCTTCACGGTAACTGGTTCTGCGACACGCGTGTGCAGCCGGGGCAGTTTCACACTGAGCGGCTGCAGCTTCGCTCCGCCACCGCCACAACCCAGATCCTGCCCTGGATGGGTGCCGAGCCCCGGGACACCCCGCTGGGGCTCCGTGTCCCACGGCAGATGGAGCGGGGTGCTGGGGACCGCTCCAGCGGGGAGCTGGGACCGCTCCGGACGGACACAACTTTCCGCAAACTTTGCCTCCGAGGGCTCCCAGCCCTGTTGTGCGAGCAGCCCCGGTGCCTTCGCTCCCCAAAACCCTCTCAGGGCTCTCCGGAGGAGGCTGCGAGCTCGGCCCCGGGGCCACTGCAGGGTCCTGACCCCCCGGGACGGGCTGCCCCTCACTCCGCCCCGCACCCCCGGCCGCTTTTGGGGCTCTTTTCCCGTGCCCCGACCCGCAGCCCCCGACGGTCGCGCAGCGCTTTGCGGCGAAGCTCCCGGACCCGCCCCGCAGGGGGGGCCCCGGGGGGCCCCGACTTTCAAGAAACAGGAAACCGAGAAAAATTTGTAAAACGGTCAAAAGCTGTCGCAGAACAGCAGCAGGAGCGCGGCCGCCCTGCGCGCCCCTCCGCCGGGCCGAGCCCCGGCTCCCCCGGCACCGAGCTCCGCTCCCCCCGACGGCAGCGAGCGCCGCTCCCGCGGCAGCCCCGGCGCGGAGCCCCG
>VZRO01007026.1:2731615-2753242 GCA_013397915.1 Daphoenositta chrysoptera
TCCCTGCACACCTTCCCCAGTACAGCCCCCCAGTCCCTGCACACCTTTCCCAGTACAGCCCCCCAGCCCCTGCACACCTTTCCCAGTACACCCCCCCAGTCCCTGCACACCTTTCCCAGTACAGCCCCCAGCCCCTGCACACCCCCGGGGTCTCTGAGTGACCACAGGAGGCCCCGGGCCCAGCCGGACCCTCCGTGTGTCCGTGCGAGGACCCCGGGCACACAAACCGCGGCACACACGGGAACGGGGCGGCTGTACCGGGGTACCAGACACGGGGCGGCTGTACCGGGGGACCAGACACGGGCTGACCGTGCCCTGGGGGGCACCGTGAGCGCGGGGAAGCGCGGGGTGGGCTCCCCTCTGACCCCCAGCAGGGCTCAGGAGTGCCCAGGCACACCGAGCCGTTTCCCGCCCAGCTCCCCCGTCGGAGCCGGCAGCGCGCAGAGCCGGGTCGGATGTTGTTTGTTTTGTGCTGTGAACTCATGAACTCGCAGGCAGAGCCCGGCCAGCCCCGTGCGCGGCATCCACAAATAAACAAACACGCTGGGAGAAGCGGGGAAGCCAAACCCAGAGGCAGCCCCACAACCCCCACGAGTGTGCAGGTGCCAGGGGGTCCCTGTGCCCTCATCCCCATGGCACCGGGGGATGCTCAGCCGCAGTGCCTGCAAAAAAATAAAACTCTGAGTGTGGAGAATTTGGTGTACCAATTGTCCCCGGGACGTGGGTACCGAAATCCCATTGGACTCCTGAGTCTCGCCCTGAGCCCCTCGGAGCTGTTGGAGGCTCTTGAATGGCTCTTTTACAGCTCCCGAGCACGGGCACATGGAGGGAGGGCTGCTGGCCTTTGGCTGAAAGCTTGGGAAAGAGGCAGGAGGGTCGGCAATGGGTTAATGGGAAGGAGGTGACACTGTGGTCATCTGTGTCTCTCATCACAGGGTACCTCTCCACCAGCCCCCGGGCTCATCCCATCCCATCCCATGCCAGCCCTGCTGTTATCCCACTGCTTCCTGTTGTAAACTATTTCCAGAGCAAGTGTGAAACAATTAAACAAACCGAAGGGCAGAGTCTGCTCACCAGATCAAAGGCGTGAGCCCTGCAGCGGTACCTCGCTCCCGCGGCTCCCTCCTTCCCTGCTCCTGCTGCCTTCCCCGCTCTGGGCTCTAAGGCAGCGCCCTGATCGGGGCTGGGGAGCCAGGGCTCTGCGTGGAGCACGGTGCCACTTGGGCTCCCGGTGCCACTTGGGGCCCAGGTGCCACTGGTAGCTCCAGCCTTGAACAATTCCAGAACGTGGGCCCTGCCTGCTCTGTCCTCCCTGCAGACGCAAGTAGGGTGACAAAAACCGGGCAGTGGGTTGTGACCCCAGCTGTGCCACCACAGCCGTCTCACCATCCTCAGCCTCATCTGGAGGTACGAGGACAGCCTGGGGTTCCCCCTGGAGAGGGAGACTTTGTGCTTTTTGTCCCTCTCCCCCCTTTCCCCGTCCCCGTCAGACCCACGGAGCGGGGAGCATCTCAGCTCTACCTGCCTGGAAATACCGGCCGAAGCTTTGCCCGGGCTTGTTCTCCGTGTGCAGAGAGCACCGTGCGCTCGGCTCAGCTGCGCTCTGGGACCCGATCCCTGAGACTTGGGAGAGACCCCGCTGCCCCTCTGGACCGTCATGGGCGTGCCTGGGGACATGGGGCAGTCAGGGTGCCACGCCCGTGCCGCCAGGGGAGGGAGAGTGGCGATGCCGGAGGACGTGCGGCGTGGCGGGCTGCGGTGCTGGGGACACTGGAACCACGCGTGCCGGGCTGTGCCGGGCTGCAGGACTGAGCGGGCACACGGGGAGCCGGCATGGAGCCGGTTCCTGGGTCTCCTCCCTGGCTGGAAGGGTCCGTGGGGTGTCCGTGGACACGGCCGTGCACAAACACAGACAGAGCCGGGCGTGCGGCCGCGCCTCGTGCCCCGAGCACAGACGGTCAAATACATCTATTTATGGCCATCACCCGGGGGCTCTGTGACCCCGCAGCGCTGGGGCTCTGCTCGGGGAAAAGGCTTTGCTGGGAGGGAGCTCAAAGGGTCCTCTGCGGTTTCCCACGACAGGCTCGGCACGGGGATGGCTCCTCCAGCCGGGCGCTGCTGCCAGAGGTCCCGCTCTAATCTGGTTCCATCCTTCCCCTGGTACAGGGGATCTGCTGCAAGACCCTCGTGGGGAACCTCCTCAAGTTTCCTTCTCCCAGACGCCTCCTCCTCAGACTCCTACCAGCAAAAGTAAAAAAAGGGAGGAAGGCAGAAGGCAGCGCTCAGCATAAATCTTTTTGCAATAAGGGGTGAATAAGACATAAATCCAAAGAAACTTTTTATTTTGAGTGGTCTTCAGGGGTTAAAAATAATGGGATTTCAGATCCTTTTAAAAATAGTGTTTGTAAAAGGCTTTAATAGAAACCTTGGCAACCGTCCATGTGATTAGTGATTTAAAAACATGAAACCTCCACACATGTTTAAAAGTTTTAATAAGTTAAAATTAAATGAGTGAAACTCTGGGAATATTTTTTTGTTACTGCAAGCTAAGAAAATTATGTCCGTTAAGCAAAACTTAATACAAATATAAACAGGTAATGCACATCTGTAAATTATTTTCATGTCTCCAGGGGCTGGAAAAAAACCTAAGTGAGACCAGCATTCTTATATATATTTTGCCTTGACAGCTCAGGAAAAAATTTGCCAAAAACCAGAGTTAGAGCACTGGGCTGGCGTGGGAAAGTTGGTTTAGTGAGAAATTTGCCCGAGGCTATTTAAATAAAAACAGGCTTTTTTTTTAATGGCAAATGCCTGTTAAATACAACCAAGGCGGCTTCCAATCGCCTGAGTAACTTGTGTGCCTATTCCTTCTTGACACTTTCATCTCTTTATCATCACAATCAATATTTTGCTCTTATACCTTCAGTGCAATAAAAATAAGACTGATAAGGCAGACATCAAACTGGATCTCTCCTGCTCTCCCCACCGTGCTTGGCTTGGCATTGCTCTGCCGCCTGGATTTCGGAGCAGCACGGAGGGTTAGCCCTCCTCATGCTGGTACATGCACCCCCACCCTCCCTCACGCTCTGAAAAAAACCTAATTTCTAGTAATTAAGCGTGAATCAAAGCAGGTAGAGCATCCTGGAAAGTCTGAGCAGATAAAAACGCCCTGGTCATGGAGCCTGCAAGGTAAAACTATCCCAAAGCTGCTCCTTAATGGGATTAAGCTACGATTCTCTGGGACACCAGAGAAAAGAGGCTGGATTTGCAAGAATGGTCTAAATCCTGATTTTTTAAAATCATCTTTTTCTTAAATAGCTGACTGGAGGATTGTGCCTGGAGAGTCACAGGATAAATCACACCGATCGTGCCACCCCTCTGCCATGGTGTTCTGGCAGCACGTCCCCATGGAGGACAACTGTGCAGTGGGATTTGGTCCCACCGGGCTGTCCAGGGTTGGGATGGGACAAAGGACAGTCAGTCCTCGCTGCCACGGGCAGAGGTTGGTGCCATGTGTGTCCCTGCCCTGGCACGGCTGCTGCACCGGGCTTGGCACCTGCGGGGTTTTCCTCCTCCCGGGCTGCTGGAACTGGTTTTAATTGCAGGGTTGCTCCTGGCCATCATCTCTCAGTGGTTAAAGTCAGCTCAGGAACTCTCACCCGGGGATTGGTGACAGGCGGGAAGACGTCCCAGAGAAGCAGCTCTGCCCGCGCGGTTTGTACCTGGGTGAAAGGTGCTGCTGCAAAATTGCGCTATAAAATCTGTGTCACGTTTAAAATAAAATGTCTTTATGGGCTGTGAGGGGAGAGCAGGTGCTGGGCAGGCGTCGCTCAGCCCGGCCCTGGCCTCGCTGGTCCCTGAGCTGTTCCTATGCACCTCCATAAAACAACTGAAACATTCTGTGTTGTGTAAACAGAGCCTGGTGGGGTTTATGGAGCTGCGAGTGACAATGTGCTTGTCCCCAGGCCCGTCCCAACCCGCATGGGCTGCAGGAAATGCAGTTCCCCCTGTCCTTTGGTGCGTGTCCCTGTTCCCTCTATTCCTGTTGGTGCCTTTGTCTGCACCCTGGCGCTGCAGACCCTGCGTGTCCCTGTCCTGCCCCTCGCCAGGGTGATTCCTCAGGGTGTCACAGGCACCCAGCTCGGCGATGGGGGCAGCTCTGCACCCACTGAGGGGATGCAGGTGGTGACCCCGGCTCTCTGGAAGTGCAGACCCCAGCCCAGCTTTGTCCCAGCCCTGGGGACATGTGGGACATGTTTGTGTTTCATGTGCATCTTCTTTCAAAGCCATCCATTCCTTTGCTATTTCTTGCATTCCTCCTTTTCCCGCTGAGGCACTTCTCATCACCTCAGCAAACAAATCGCTCACCGAAGTGTGTGGAGGGGCCAGGATCAAACCTCCTCTGATATCTCCATTAAATAATCGAAAACCATCGCTCACAGCAGTGAAAACCCAAGCGTGATTCTCTGTGCACAAGCCCGGGCATGAACCTGATACTGGATTTCTGGACCGCCGCGCAGTGCCAACCTCATCCAAGTCACGCTGGCATCCCCGCGGTTTCACCCGGCTCCGTGCTGCTGGGATTTGCCTCTCCCAGGGCACACGCTCAAGAAAAACGTCATGCCATGCGGACACTCGCCCCGCACAGGTTTCGGGCAGCTTTTCTGGGAGACATCGCACCCGGAGATCTGGGCGTGCCCCTTCTCGCTGTGCTGGCCCGGGGGGCTGGGTTGCAGGGTCCTGGGATGCCGCTGATACCAGCAGGGAGTTTCAGGGGCAGTTCAGTGCCAGCTCTGTTCTCACAGCTCTGGGATTTGGGACTCCTGCGCCGGGATGAAGCCAGCTGAAATTCTTCAGCGATTACAAAAAGAGAGTAAAAAAGGACTTTCTGCACCCCAGCCTTTGCTGATGCTCCACTCACGGGCGCTCCCACCCACCGCCCCCTCTTTCCTTCCGCATGGAAACGGGAAGACTGGGAGATGTTTCACTTTCCAGAACAGCTCCAAAGCAGCCCTTTCGTCCCGAAAACACACACAGGGAGGACCACACATCTTCTGCACCGATGCAGGGTGTGTTGGGCTGTTGCCCCGGGGATGGCAGCCCCGTGCCGGGGTGGGGGGGTGGCTCCTTTGTCCCCCCCTGCCCTGGCCGGGCACATGTGTGAGGGCTGCTGTCGGGGAACGCTTCCCAGCCGGCTCTGACCTTGGTGCCTCCCAGCAAAAACACCTCCTGGAGAGGGGCCAAACATAATAGCCAGTTCCTTCTACTCCCTTCCTTCCCAGGCAGCCACATTATCACAGGGCTCGGCCGCGAATCAAAGCCAGGCACACGAAGATGGGAACCAGCAGAAATCGGCTCAAAGATGCCGTTTCCGCTCGAGAGCAGCGGCCGCTGGGCACCGGAGCTGCCTGTTCTGTCACAGGGTGTCCCATCACAGCGGGCTCCATGCCCGGCAGGGAGGGAGGACCCCTGAAAACCATTCTTGGGGTACCCAGGAGCTCCAGGAACCCCCCCGGGCAGGGGCACTGGGGATCCCCTGCCCTGTGCCGCAGCGGCTCCCACGGCACTGGCTGCGCTCGGGGGCTCTGGTGGTGCCACCGCCGGTTCCAAAGGATTTGGAGGAGCCCCAGAGCCCATTCTCTCACCTCTGCTCATGGGCAGTTCTACGTGAGCGATTTCTTTCCCAGAAAACCATGGTGGTGTTTCACAGAATCACAGAATATGCTGAGTTGGAAGGGCCCCATCAGGATCAGGGAGTTCAGTTCCTGACCCAGTACACGATACTGGGAGAGACGCTGTCAAAAGCTTTGCTGAAGTTCACAACGATTACATCTACTGGCTTTCCTGGATCAACTGTTTTTTCTTTAGCTTTAGGTTGAAAAATAAATTTAACAAGTTCCCTTGATGACACAATCCTTTGTGTCCCCTTCAGGGGGAGAGGTCACTCCTTGGTGAGGCCGCTGCCTCTCCCAGCGGGATGGGGGCTCCGGTTGTTCCCCCATGTGCAAGGACGGTGTCACTGCTGCTGTGACATGGTGTGGGCACCGTGACAGTGAGGGCAGTGACACGGTGTGGGCACAGGCTGGTGACACGGTGCGGGCACAGGCTGGTGGCACAGTGTGGGCACAGGGCAGTGACACGGGCCGGGCCGTGTGCCGTTCCACCCCCCGGCAGCGCCTCCGCCTGCGGCACGGGCCGGCGCGGGTGGCGGGCTGGGAACCGGGAGATGCCAGCAAGGTGTGATCCCTCCTCTGCCGCCCGCAGCCGCCGACTTCAAAGCCCGGTGACCTTTCAAATGCAGCAGCTCCCGCACAGGGCGGGGAAGCTCCNGTCCCCTTCAGGGGGAGAGGTCACTCCTTGGTGAGGCCGCTGCCTCTCCCAGCGGGATGGGGGCTCCGGTTGTTCCCCCATGTGCAAGGACGGTGTCACTGCTGCTGTGACATGGTGTGGGCACCGTGACAGTGAGGGCAGTGACACGGTGTGGGCACAGGCTGGTGACACGGTGCGGGCACAGGCTGGTGGCACAGTGTGGGCACAGGGCAGTGACACGGGCCGGGCCGTGTGCCGTTCCACCCCCCGGCAGCGCCTCCGCCTGCGGCACGGGCCGGCGCGGGTGGCGGGCTGGGAACCGGGAGATGCCAGCAAGGTGTGATCCCTCCTCTGCCGCCCGCAGCCGCCGACTTCAAAGCCCGGTGACCTTTCAAATGCAGCAGCTCCCGCACAGGGCGGGGAAGCTCCCAGCCGGGGAGGAAGCGGGGAGTGCAAGAGGGGAAGGACACACACCTGTGGACCCGCCGGGTGGATGGGACCGACCCCCTGCCCCAACACACGGGGACAAGGTGATGCTGCCTGCCGGGACCGCCACCAGCAGCAGCTCCCCACTCCTGGCAGGATTCTGTGCCTTTGGAGCAGGATTCCGCTCCTGGCACGGCCGGGCTGGGCTGGTGCTGTCACCTGGACTTTGGAGCGCAGAAGCAGCTCAGGGTGGTGGTGCCCTGCTCCCTCCTGCTCCAGCAGCTGGCCGAGCTGTGCCCCTGTGGGTTCTGCCAAGGCCTGGACGGAGCCAGGGCCCTGCCCCATGGAGCAGGGAGCTGCAGGGGACGATGCTCCCACGGACGTCCAGCAGCATAAACACATCAAAGCGTGTCCTGATGGCAGCGGGTAAACAGGAAGGGACAGAAAGACAAACACGGCTCCTCGCAACAGTCGGGGGAGAAAAACAACTCTCCCTCCAGGCGGGAGAAGGTTTGCCGCCCGCTCAGCTGCGACCCCGCGGAGAAATGAGCCAGATGAGCCAAATGGGCCAAACGGGCCAAAAGGGCCTGGGACCACCTGCTCCAAATGCTGTGGGGGGCTGAACCCGGCCAGCGGGGGCTGCAGGGGTTGTGGGTGCCTCTTGCTGCCCGTGCATACCAGGGCAGTGTGCTCAGTGCTCTGAGCAAAGTGGGTTTGGGAAAACTGCTGGAGATGGGGCTGGGTGGGCTGGTGCAGCACAGGGTGTTTGAGGCCGCTTCCTCACCCGCTGCTTCCCCGGTGCCGGGGCCGCTTCCCAGGGCTGCCCGACAGGGCTGCGCCAGGATCCCTAATGGGATTAGGGGCCTCCTTGCCCGGTCATCCCATCCTAATCCTGCAGGGAGGCGAGAAGTCAGGCCGGGACAAAAGGCATTAGCTGTCCGCGCCCGGCCGCGGCCGCTGACCTCTGCGCAGGTGGCGGGGCCGGGGCAGCAGCCACAGACCCCTCGCTGCTGCCACGCCGGTGGCCACAGCCACTGGGCAGCTCCCTGGACACTGCTGGGGACACTCCGGGACCCAACCATGCGGGCACTGGATGTGGGAGCGCTGGCACGGCTCTGCTGGGCGTCAGCGGGACGAGCTGATTCACCGCCTCCGAGCAGCTGCTGTCCAGCAAAGTTCCTGTTTTTCAGTGAAATCCCTAACTCCATGCCTGGAAAAAAACAAATGGGAGCGGAGCAGGTGCCTGGCCCTGTGCAGGGCGGTTGCAAGGGCACAGCCTTGGCTGTCTGTTGAAAACACAAACTCCAGAGCTGGTCCACAGTCACAAACCGAGGAAACAACTCGAAAAAATCCCCTCTCCAAAGAAAACCCACACTCAGGGCTTTGGGGGGGAGTCAAACGCTCCTGCTTTGGGGCATGAGACAAACCGAAAAGGTGAGAAAATCAAAATTAAAATTTCCCTGGAGAGGAATTACCCCCCATGTGCCTGCTGCCCTCCACCTCCTCCCTGCTGTCCCCCAGGCAGCCCAGCAGGTCCCTGTCCCTGCAGAGTCCTGGGCAGTGTGGCCAAAACCACCTCTGCACCCATGGGAGATGACTCCAAGGGTCAGACCTGGGCTGTGCTACGTGTTCAGAGAGTTTAAATTAAAACATCATTTAAATGAAAACATGAATGTGTTTCTCTGCACAGGCACAGCAATGCGGTGCCCGGGGAAGGGGAGCTCATCCCACCCCACAGCACTCCCTGGGGAGAGCCCAGGGAGCCTCCTGCAAAGGGAACACGAGGGTGAGGGGCCCATCCAGGCTGTCCCTGCCCCCAAACCACAACCATCCCGGGGTGACACCCAGCAGAGCCCCACGGGGCACCGGGCGGGCAGGGGGGCACCGTTCCCCCGTGCCAGAGCGGGTTGGCTTCGGTTTGCTGAGCGGGATGTTTTCAAACCTGCTCTTGAGGGAGGAGGTTTGCCAACGGAAATATGTAACTGACTGTAAATAATGGCTTTTATCTGCAGTGAAATGAAAAAGCTCCCGGCAGCAGCGGGGCAGAGCCAGCGGGGCTGTGCAGGTGACAGCACAGGGTGTTGGGTTACGGGCTCCCCATCACCGCCAGAGCCCCCCGATGGCTTGTGACAGGTTCATAAGCTGAGAAATGTGATGCTTTGCAAGGTTCAGTAAATATTAGGACTACTCCTCCCTCTTTCTGGTGCAGGTTTAATTGCGAGGATAATTCATGAGAGCACAAGGAAGGAAAAAAAAAACATCTGGGAAAATAGGACCTGTTAAATAGAATCCATTAATAACGAAATGATTGTTCCTCTGCATGTGATTCAGACAGCTGCCTAATTGTTAATTACCTCGATATGAGAATAACAGGTAATTACGGGGCTGCATCACGAGGAGCTGACTTCTTTTTCTTCCTGCTTCTTTTCTCCTGGTGAATGCTGGAGCCGGAGCGTGCCCCGGCAGGTCACGCCAGGACTCGGAGGAGAGGCACTCCCCAGGCAGGGTTCCTCCTGAGGTGGAAGCTCTGGGTTCCAGCCACGTCCTGAAGCTATTCCTGCTCTTGGACACAGATCTCAAGACACACAGCTTTTCCTCGGGGTGCTGGGGACCAGACACCCCCCTCAGTCATGGGGCCCTGCCCAGGCAGAGCCCAGCCCTGGCTCCACACTGAGCAAACAAGAACCAAAAGTCATTGGTGACCTTGGCTGTCAAATTCCCCAAGATTACTTGATTTAAGAGACATTCTTGAAATATTTCATTCCCATTTGTCTGTTGCAAAATGTGCTTTCTACGCACAGAAACCCACTCAAACCCCCAGGCACAGATGTGCAACACACACACAGGTAGGTACAGAGCGAGTATCTGGCAGAGACAGGACTCTGCTTTCAGTTTTTCTGCACCAAGAAACATTTCTGGGTCCCAGTTTCTAGAGGTGAGAGGGTGCAGAGACAGACAGGCACTGCTGGGGGGTGATAACATCTGTGCAATTAGCGACGCTGCTGCTGGGGATCTGCCATCGCCGGTTCCGTGCAATTCCTGCCTTTGGCTTCTTCCAGGGAAGTGATGCCAGCCCAGACACAGCTGAGCAAGGAGGCAGTGGGGACAGAGGAGCGTGGATGGAGAGAGCTGCCTGAGACCTGAGCAGAGGAGGAGGCAGCCCCAGCGATGCCCCCCACCCTGGCTGGGCTTCACACGCCTCATGCAGGGCTGGTGTTTCCCATGTGCACATCAGTCAGGTCTCCGTGGGATGTGGAGCTGATTTCAGTCTGGAGAAGACATCTAATCCATTAGCTGCCCAACCAGAGGGTGTTGGGGGACATGAGGGGGTCCAGTGGCTCTGGGATTATCCACCACAGGCCATTCCCATCACCCGGACACGAAACACTTGCAGCAGCCTCTGCACCCTCTGGAGAGTCCCAGCCCAGAACTCCTGGCTGTGGGCACGTCCCGCTGCCAGCAACGTGCTGGGGAGGGAGGGATGCTCTCCTTCTCATCCCGGCTTCCTGCAGGCAAAAATAGCCCCGGGTTCCTGTGTATGTGGTGTATTTATAGTGTGAGAGGCTCTGGAAGTGCTGTCCTTCTGGCTCTCACCTGTTTTGGGGAGGAAACACCGTCTCCCTCCCGAGCATTCATGCGTGGCTTCCACACTGGAGAGGCCCCAGCACTTCCCACGGGCACAGCACACAGCAGGTCCCACCAGCGGGACCTACGTGACCCTGTCCCCGCTGTGGGGACAGTGCTGGGCCCAGCTGGGATGCCGGGTGGGATAACCCATGGCACGGGGATGTGGGAGACTCAGAAGATGCCTGGTGCTGCCCTCAGCACCTGCCTTTGCACAGCGAGGGCAAAGTCTGCGGGATGGGTGGCAAGATCCTTCTGAGAAACAGAAAAGAAGGAAGCCTGGAATCCAGCTCCCAGCTCCGTGCTGTCCAAGAGATCCGGGGCTGGAGGCCCCAGCTGTGAGGTGGGCGATGCCTCCCGGCACTGGCAAGGGCAGGGCTGGCACAAATCACCACCCACGGCAGTGACAGGAGCTTATTTTTCTAAGCATATCACCAAAGAAGCTAAATATACATTTTCCATTCAATTCCCCAAAGCAGCGATAGCCCAGAGCCTAAAAATAAACCCCTTTGGATTGTGCCCGGGCCAGAATTAGACTGCCTTCAGACCAAGCCCTGTTGAGCTTCATCTCAACGCCAGCCTCCTCTCTGCCTCTGGGCTCCCAGTGGCACAGGGCAGGGTGGCTCCGTGTGCCCCCACCTTCTCCAGCTCCAGCCCAGCGGCTCTGTGGTGGCACATCCCAAGGAGTGGTGGTGAGCAGAAGACTCCCAGCGGCTGGTGCCTGTTGCAGGACCATTATCTGCTGGGAAAGCTCACGTTTTGCAAGGCTTTTCCCAGCCCAGGGTATGCCAAGCGTTGGCCCAAGGCCCAGTGTGTTCCCTGGTGCTGCCATCCCTGATGCACCACCAGCCTCCCACCCTGGCTGCTGCCTCGGCACCGGCTGCCCATGGCTCACAGCCCCACTGCCAGCCCGAATTTTGGCCCCTCTCCACTCCCACAGGTTTTTCCTGCACCCGAATGTCCAAGTGGGGTCCCACTGCTGCTCCTCCAGCCGGTGGGTGACCACCTCAGAGGGCTCCGTGGACACAAGGGGCCAGGCAGTGATCCCTTGACCACCCCAGCCAGACCCAGCTCGTCCTTCCCTGTGCTGTGGAAGTCATAACCACTGCTCCCTCTCAGTGAAACAACACATTTGAAAGAGACAGAGGGGAAAAAAAATACCCTAAACCCTGTAAAACTGAAATTGTAGTTCTCCCGGGATGCAGCGTCTGAAATATTCCCACAACCTTTGCATAATGCATTGCTCATGTCAGACCTCGGGAGACAGAAATTAATAGCTAACAGCAAGCAGGCATGGCACACACGTGGGCTTCCCTTCGTTCCCTGCTCCCAGGGGCTCCGTGCTTGGGGATACTTTTCCTTTACATTCAACTCAAATAATTCTCGTTTAAAGACCCGAGAAGAAAAAGGCTGTAGAGCACTCGCAGAGAGTTTGTGCCAAACAGGAAATATTCAATAAATGTTTATCCTCTCGCACAATGGTGGGGTTTCAAAAGTTTTCTGTGGATGCGATTTAAAGCTGGAGGGGTGGAGGGGCTTTTCCTCCCCCTCCGGGCTCTGGATGAGCGAGAGATGAGTTCGGGTTCTGCCTGTGGCACCAAATTCCCTGTCCGGGCAGCTGCTCCCGCTGATGGAAGTGGGATCCGGACTGTGCTGTCCCCCTAATTGCACCAAGAGATTTAAGGGATTCAATTCCTGGGGCAGGAGTTAGAGTTCACTGTGAGCCAGGACACTGCCCTGGTGGGATGCTCCGTGCCTCAGTTTCCCTGCCAAGCCCTCCATTCCCTGCAGAAACGGGGCCGCGCTAACCAGACCCCTTCCAAATCCGCTCCTTCCCTCTGCTTTCCTGGTCCCGGCAGCTTTTTCCCAAACCTTCCTCCCCTCCCCCCCAAAAATGTGAAAAAATAGCTCCATCTGGATGCTGTTTCCACCCAGGCACAGGCCCCGGGGCCGGGAGCCAAGAGAGCAGCGCCTGTGAACGGCAGACGTGGGAGCCGGGGAGGATGTGATGGGGAAGCTGTGAGAAAAGCCCGAGGTCGGCAAACCTTCGGCCTCGCCGTGGGAGCCTCTCCCTCGCAGGAGGGGACTTGGCAGCCGAGGGGCGATGCCAGCCCCGGGCCCGAGGGATGGTGGCTGTCGGGGCTGGGGATAGCACGGAGGGAAGGGGAGAGGAGGGACAGAGCTGAGCCGCAGCCACCCCGTTTCCCTCCTGCTTCGGAGCGGGACATCCCATGGGATACAGCAGCCTCGGGGATGTTGCATCACTCCTCCAGCAGCAGCTCCAGACTCCCCAGCCTCGGCCAGGGGAGGGGATGGGCTCCCTTCCCGCTTCCCAGACTTCCCACGCCAGCACGTGTTATTTATGACCCCCAGGTTTTCAAATTAAACAGAAATTAGCGGGGGCGGGGGAAGCGGGGTCCCGCTCGTGGCCACCAAAAAGGTAAAACCTCTCTGGGGAGGGGGGGACAGCCCCACCCGGCACGGGAGGAGTTAAACCGCCGGCGTGGGGAAGCCACCTCCATCCTCCAAAATACAATCGACCAGGAAATAAACAGGAGCTTGTGTTTGTTTCAGCGCGCAAGTGAAAAATAAAAGGATTTCCTGCGGGCCGGGGCGCCCGGGGTCCCGCAGCCCGGCCGCCCCGCGCCCATTGTTCGCCCAGCCCTGCCGCGGGGGACATTGTTCCCTCCAAATGTCCCGTCAGATAAAGGAGCTCTGCGGGCCTGGCCACCAGCGCCAGCGAGAGCGAGCCCAGGGGGTTGTGCAGAATTTGGGAGCAGCACCCGACTCGTGTCCGCCCGCAGCGAGGGGGTCCCACCCTGCTGCCCGCCCCAGGGCTGCGGTGCCAGGCGGGCGGTGACACCCTGGCAGGTTCGTGGGTGACCCCAAACCGCCCCAAGTGTGGCTGCAGCTGGAGCAGACCCGGATTGTGGGGTCTGAGCAGAGAAAGGGCGCGGGGAGGTGCGGGGTGGCACACGAGGGCTTCACACCCTCTCCGAGAGGCTTTCTCTCTTCCTCTTCTAATCAGCCGAATCTCACTGAAGCAGTAAAACCTCACGTTTCCTACTGCTCAATGACATTTGCTGACTGCAGTGTCACAACAACCGTACCGGATGAGTGGAAAAAAAAGAGAAATGTTAGAAAAATAACCCTGCGTGGAGGCACGTGGGAATGCCGAGCCCTGACAGCCGCGGGAGCAGAAACCCCTCGCTGAGGCTGCTGCTCCTGGAAGGCAGCAGAGTCAAAGGGGAGCCTTCCTGCAGCCTCCGACTGCTCCCAGCGCCTGGATTTGGGCTGCTGCTGGTGCCGGGGATGGCACAGGGCTGCACACTTGGGTGTGAAGTGCTCGGCAGGGCTGCCCACGCTTTCACTGCCGGCCTGGTGGAGGTGTTAAGAGCATCTGAAAACAAGGGAGATTTTGCATTTCGAGTCATTTCCCACCTGCTGCCCCTGACCGGGGTGAGAGTAAGGTCAGGGTTCCACTTGGGGCTCCCTAGGAAACCCCCATGGCCCGGTGGGAGGCATTTCAGCGGAAAAATGAAGTTACAAAAGTAAAAATGATGTGGAGGCAGCCACCAGCCTTTGCTGTCATTTTGCTTTTGAGCAGCCTGGCCACGCTGGGGGCAGGTCTGAGCTCCTCTGCACTTGCCTTGCAAAACTCGAGTGGGCTGGACTCGGTTTTGGGTGCCCAACCAGCCCCTCCCCAGCTCCTCTGGTCGGACGCGTGAAATTCGGGCTCCCGGTACCGCTCCCACTTAACCAACACTCAGCCTGCTCTGCTGAGACGCTGCTGGTGCTGGCAGCTTGGGATGCTCAAAAACCACCTGGAAAAGCTGGGAACCACCACCTGGAAATGGGGGAACCACCGTGGGCACCACTGCAGCCTCCGGGAATGCCAGTGTGGGATCGTGCCGGGAGAAGGTCCCTGAGGGATGAGGGAGATGGGATTGCTGGGAGAGGGTCCCTGAGGATGCAGGAGTCGGGATTGCTGGGAGAAGGTCCCTGAGGGGTGTGAGGATTGCTGTGGCGGCTGTGGCAGCTCCAGAGACTTGCCAGGAGCCGCCGGCTCCGAGCGCTTCCTGCGATTTGGCCCTCGGTGAATAAATAACCACACACAGAAGCGCAGGCAGCGCAGGATCTCGGGCAGAGTAAATATAGTTCATAACTCCTTTTTTTTCCCTGCCTTCGGTCTGATCCCAAGCCCTGTCTGTTCGTACTCTTGCCTTTGTTTTGGGTTTTTTTTTTCTGCTGTGTTTTTTTAACCAGCGTTTGATGGCAACTTCCCAACGACACGTTCAGGCTGCTGAAAGCGCCTCATTTTGCTGTGGCCGGGGCAGCAGCTTTCATTGATGGTTCGAATCACCAGGCAGGCTCTGGGTTGGAAAGAGACAACAATACTACAGCACTCAGAGGGTTTTCAGAACAAAACTTGCCAAAAAGGGATAAAAAGAATGGTTTGGGCTTTACTTTTTTTTTTTTTTTTTTGCATTTCACAACTGTAAACTAAAACCACTCTGGGTCGGAATCGTATCTGGGCTGGTGGGAGCACAGCTCTGCGGGCAGTGCTGGCAAACCTCTGTTGGGTATTGCTTTGACTCTCTGGTTCCCAGCTCACCAGACCAAGCACCAAACCCAGTGCCTGGTTAACCATCACTCAGCTGGTGTTCGAGGATATTTTCCTGGCAGATTAACCTAATTGCCACGTTGGTGCCGAGCTCTTCCCAGCACTCCTGGCTGCAAACTGCGGTGCCTCGGTTTGGCTGATTCATTTTCAGGCATTTCCCCCTCCCCGCAGCTCCTTTGGGGGTGTTTCTTGGTTTTCCTCATCAGCAAAGCTAAAAATGGAAAGGTAAAATATTTCTGAGGTGGTGGCCAGGCGATGGGAGCCTTCCTGATGTCCCGCTTGGAGGTTTCTCCTGGGGGTGCCACAGGACTTTGGGGGGTAATGGGGTGTGCACAGTTCAGGCACAAGGGTTTGGTCCCCTCTGGCTCACGTTTCAGTGCAAACGGGCTGTCCCGGGGGTGGCTGGGCTGGAGCTGTGTCCACACGGATTGTGCTGGAGCACTGGAAGCACTGAGCTGGGGGCAGTTGTCCCAGCTGCTCTTCACAGGCAGGCGAGAGATTTCTCATCCATCGGCAAACCGGGGCCTCCAGAGGGGAGTGAAACTACCCGGAGAGCTGTCCCCTGTGGGAACGCTCATCCCGGCAGCTGCAGCAGCCCCTCTTCCCTCTCCTGCGCATCCCCTGCGCCCCGAGGGACCCCAGCCCGGGGTGGGAATGTGCCCTTCCCGGGGCTGCCAGCACAGGCAGGTGGGGAACAGCCCCGCTCTGCTCCGAGCAGACGATCCCAGGAGGAACTGGAACCTGCCCGTGTTGGCAGGGAACGGCTCCTGCCACGGCAGCACAGCCGCCACCAGCCTGCCCGTCCCTCGGCCTTCCCACAGCTGGTTCCTAGAAAAGCAGCTCCCAGACGGTCCCAGGAATTGGATTTTGCCCAGTGCAGCTTTGCAAACAAACCCAGGAATGATAATAGGGAAGCAGCCAGTCCCTCTGTGGTGTCGTTTTGCTTTATTTTTCTTGCACGTTGCAGCTTCCCACCACGGGCTGGAGGCTGCATCACCCACGGCCCCTCTGACTGACAGGTCTCCATTTCAGAGCAGAGGAGCACCAAGAACTGTGTCAGGTGCTGGTGAGGCTGAGCCTCTGCTCCTGCCCTTCGGAGATGCCACCTTTTCCCTGGCATGGGGCTGGGACAGATGTGCCAGCCCAGGAGTTCAGCACCCCTCACCTCGAGCCTGCCGGTGGCACCAGGGCCTTGCTGCACCACCTGAGGTGAGGAGATACCTAAAGACGAGCACCACGGCAGGGAAAGGGGAAAGTGACTCTAACACATCACGCAGATAACACAAGAAATCTCCTGGGACAAACCTGGAGGAGTGGGGGGAGAGGAAGCCAGGGGCATCCCCATGGGAAAACACATACATGTTCAGGCAGCGAGAACAGAAGTGCTCATTACTCATGAAAAAAACCCCACAGAAGTTCTTTTCAGGCATCAGCTTCCAGTAACAAAGCCAGATTGATGGAAAAAAAGTGCTTTTATTTTTCATTCGCCAACGGAGAAGCTAAAAAAAAAAAAAAAGGACGCAAAGAATAACTGGGGAAATATAAAGAGTCAGCTGAGGGAGCTGGGTCCCAGGGGGGCTCAGACAATACCTCCTGCCCCCGGGCTTTTAATTATTGTGCTCAGGAAATCAAACAAGTGTGCTATTATTTATTTGGAGGAGGCATCGGTTTCCGTGTGTTTTACAGGGGTTTGCCCACGGGCATTGAGGGATGAGGAGGGACC
This sequence comes from Daphoenositta chrysoptera, assembly GCA_013397915.1. Taxonomy (NCBI): domain Eukaryota; kingdom Metazoa; phylum Chordata; class Aves; order Passeriformes; genus Daphoenositta; species Daphoenositta chrysoptera. Next base: position 2,748,322 of record VZRO01007026.1, read on the forward strand.
GGCCAAACTGCTTTGGGCTTGGCACTGGGCAGGGGGAATGGGAGAGGAGCTGTGGCCCCCCCGGGCTCCCCAGGCAGGCAGCACTGCCTGTTTTGGGGTGCTGAGGGGTGAGCAGAGCCACGGCTTGGTACCGGGGCAGCCCCAATCCCAGCTGGCCATGGACTGCTGGGGCCGAGCTGGGGCCGGGAGGATGCTCCCTGTCCCACCTCCACACCCCCGTGCCCAGTGCAGCGTCCTCCCCTCTCCCCTGCCTCCTGCTCCCCATCCTCCCCTGCTCTGCTCTCCCCCTCCTCTCGCCCCGCCGAGCCCCGAAAGGAGCCCTTGGTATGTTGTGTGAGTTGCAGCTCAAGTGAGTTTTATTCAGCTCCACTAACCTTGGCAGACAGACCCCAGGGAAAGGGACAAAAGGACAATTGTTTGCAGCAATTTTGCCCTCAATTGGTTTCCCCATCAGCTTGCAGAGCGGCACAGCCAGCCAGGCACTGCCTGACTAACAACATTAAATTCAACTCGCGCTGCTGCGAGAAGGGGAGGAGGGTGCGGAGGAAACCAAACTTTTGGGGGCCGCTTCTTGCCTTTCCACGCACAAAACCCCAAACCGCGGCAAGGAAAACGGGGGGAGTTGAGCTGTCCCAGCAGCCCCGCTCGGTGGGACGGCAGCTGCGGCGCCGGTGCCTCTGTCCCCGGTGCCACCGCTGTCTCCAGCTGTGCCGCCCACTCCCCCCGGCCCGGGGCCGGCTGCCCGCACGCCGGCCGGGCCACGGGGCGCCGGGCTGCTCGCGTTCCAGCTGGAGCCATCCCAGCCCCGGGGCAGCGAGCCGGGAGCTGCTCGTGCCTCCGCGGCCGCCGGTTCGGCTGCTCCCCAGCACCGCATCCTCATCCTGAACCGCATCCTCATCCAGCACCGCATCCTCACCCAGCACCTCATCCTCACCCAGCACCTCATCCTCACCCAGCTCCACATCCTCACCCAGCTCCACATCCTCACCTCGCCCTGGGCTGGCTGCAGGGCGGGGACCCCAAACACGGAGAGGGTTTGCGCTCCAAAGCGTCACCGAGGTGAGGTCAAAGCTGGCAGAGACCCTTCGCAGGCTCCGGAGAGTCTTTCCAAAGATTTGGCTCTGCAGAGGCCGCTGGGGTAATTCAAGCCGCCTTCCTGCACGCCCCCGGCCCCACGGAGCCTCCTCAGGGCCGGGGAGTCGCTTGAGCAACCGGCACGTTTGTGCCAAAGATGTTTAGAGTTAAGTGTAAGGATCCCAGTGGAGTTTGAGATGTCTTTCCCTGTTCCTCACCCCCCGCAGTCCCAGCCTGAGCGTTTCCTGCACTCTCCCTGCCACCACACTGGGCTGGGGTTTGACTCCTGAGGGTCCCCACGGAGCAGGAATGCCCCCTGTGCCTCCACCGCGAGGCTTTCCTGGGAGCAGCCTGGCCGTTGGGAGCAGGAAATGTCTCCCATGGCCAAATCAGTGCAGCCCCAGCCTGTGTTCTCCTGCCGGAGCTCTGACAGCCCGGCCCCAGAGCTGGTTCCGGAGGGACACGGGCTGGGGAGGGCAGGAGCTGTGGGTTCGGGCACCTTCCCCTCCGCCCCGGGGTGCTGTAAAGCCCAGTCTGAGATGGGACTGGAACGAATGGGTTGGTTTTGGCTGGGCCCCAGCTGGAACCCTGCCTGCTGCGTGAAACCAGCCCGGCTGCGGAAACGCGGGGCTCGGCCGGCCCGGGGACCTCCGGCACCCAGCAGCCCCTGCCCACGCACCTCCAGGGGCAGCACAGGGGGGGTTTGGCAGGGTGGGGAGGCCTGGCCACGCTGGGGTGAGGGGTGGCTGGGATTATCCCATCCGGGATCCTTCCTTCCCAGCTCCAGAGGGTTTGTAGCGCTCCCGACGGCGGCACGAGGACCCCACGCGCGGGCGACGTGTCGGCACAGTCCCCTCTCCCTGCGCCCCAGGACATCCCTGCACATTTGAACTCCAGCAGAGCGAGTTTTGGGTGGCTGCATCGAGGCGAGGGGGATCTGCCCGGGCACATCCTGGCAGCGGGAGGGTGCGGGAAGCAGCCGCCCTTTGTCTCGGCACGGCGGGATGGGGCGGCAGGTGGATGTGGAAGCACCTGTGGAGCTGGGGCGGCGCATCCCGGAATCCTCGGAGCCACACGTCCCACAGCCCACGGCCCCATGCCCGGGATGGGGGTGTTTGCAAAGCTCACAGACGTGAAGGAAACCTGGCTGCAGCAGCGAGGAGGAATCCTAATTCACACGGCCCCGGAGGCCAAATTCCTTTCCCGGCTCCGGTGGGTGGGAGTTGAGCTGTTGCCCAGCTCAGCAGCAGTGCCCCTTGCACCAGGCACCCCAAAATCGCTCTGCCGTGCCATGGGTGGGCTCGGAGGCCGGAGGGATCTGACATCCAACAGACTGAAAGGCCCCCGAGATGCTCTCTGTTGTTTATCTCCAGGGTAATTAGGTAATTAACAAAGCAAATGAATTTCGGTTTCTGTCTTCAGGGCTGGATTTGGCATGGTGCTTGCCCTCCTTTTGGAGCTCTGTGAGGAGCACAGGGTGGACCAGGGCGTGTAAATGCTCCCAGCAGTCCCTGCCATCCCTCCGACCCCTCCCTGCACCAGAGCAGACACCGTCTGTGGCTGGGGGTGACCCCAGGAGCTGTGGGGCAGCTCAGCATCCAATAAAAACCCCTCATTTTCCATGAAAGAATCTTTGGCTCCAGCACACTGGCTGCAGGAGGGACAGGTCCTTAGAACAGGGCAGTCTTTCCAGCAAGCCCAGGTGCCCTGAGCTGAGATTTGGGGGTTTCTCAGGTCATCAAGGCTTTCAGCAGAGTCTTTGAACAGTTTGTTCCCATGCCTTGGGAAGCAGGAACTCCTCTGGCTCTGCTACAGAGGGCTCTGCAGAAGTACATGCCTGAAATCTTTGCAAACTTGGCCGTGAATTCCTACAGAACAGACTTCTCACTTCCCTGCTCAGCCCGTCTTCCCTCGGTCTGTGCGGAGGGGGAGAGGTGGGAAGTGGAGCCTGGTGCCATCCCGAGCCCATCACCGATGGAGATTTTGGGGAGAGACAGGCTCTTCCTTGCCAAACCACTTTACATCAGCAGCCAGCCCAGACTGCCTTTGCTGCAGGGACTGGCAGGGGGAGAGGCTGCGGAACAAAGGAGGAACTTCTCCACACGTACCACACACAAATATTTGCCGTAGCAGCAGGAACAAAATAGCAAATTAGCTGCAAACGAGCTGATCCTGCGCTTGGCCCGGGTCAGCCAGGTAGGAAAGTCCCAGATTTCACCAGGCAGGTGAAACACATCCTTGGGAGCAGCTGCCACCAGGTCAATGAATTCCTGCCCGCAGCTTCCATCCCCAACGGCTGCTCATCCTCCAGCTCGGGGGAAAGGCTGGAGGAAGGGAGGGAGGGCGGCCCGGCCGTGCCGAGCACGGGGGGCTCAGGCAGCAGCAGGCACGGAGGGGCCGGGAATGGGGCAGGCGCTGGCTGGGGTTGGCAGGGAAATGCCATGGAAACCCGCCGGCGTGATGCTGAGCGCCGCGCGTCCTCCCGCCGAAGAAAAGGGGACAATGGGGCCGGGCGGGCAGAGCTGCCTCCCCAAGCTGTCCTACTTTGCCGCTCTGCCCCATCTGTGAGCTGTCAGGCACCCGCCCCGCCGCTCCCTCCGGCTGGAGACCCCCCCGCAGGCAGCGAGTCCCGAGCAGGAGGAGGGGGCTGCGCCGGCTAAAGTCACCGGGTCTGGGGGGATGCCCGGGGGAAGGCGTCTCTGATAAGCGTGGATGGCCTTTTATCTGTCACCAGGGTGTGCAAACAGCAGCCCCGAGCCCTGGCGTCTTCTTGGGGTTGATATTTCTCTTTTTTTTAAAAAAGTTTTTCAGCACAGACACACAGCCATGCGTGGGCGGCTGGGTGGATGTCAACTCAAGTGGAAAACCCTGGGAGGAAAAGGCACCTCCAACCAGCCTCCAGTCCCCAGCCCTCCACAGCTGAGGGAGATTTTCCCGTCTCGGGTCCCGTTTTGCCGCTCCTGCCCCACGGGTGGTGCCGTGTCACGGTGTTTCTGTGGGTGCAGGGACCCACAGGGACTCGGGGGGGTTTTCCACCCACCACCCCCAGGATCTGTGGGTGTGGGGTGCTCCCCTGAGCAGGAGCAGTGGGTGGGTGCTGGGGGAGGCTCGCACGCCCCGGCAGGAGCTGCACGGGGTGCAGGAACACGCCCAAATCAAAAGCAGCGTTTAATTAAGATTTCTGACGGGGTGAGATAGTGAAATGAGCAGATCTGGGCCCTCACCGACAGAGACGGGGTGACTCCCTCGGTCTGCACCGGCACGCCAGGCAGCATTTGCATCCTCAAACAGAGCGGGTTTTAATTGATACTGTGCTGGGATAACACCAGGAAGGAAAAGTGCAGAGCCCTTTTCATGTCTGAATGTTCTCTCCTGCAGAACCCCGGCCCCTGGGTGCTGCCGGGGTCAGGGTGCTGGGTGGGCAGGGTGAGATCCCACAGGGATGGAGCAGGGCTTTGCTGTGCTTCTCCCCCTGCGTGCCCAGCGCTCGGGGAGGACGTGAGGAGGTCACTGAGTGGTTTTGAAGCACTTTGGGGTAAATGCGAGCCTCTGCAGCAAGTCCCACCTGCAGTTCGCTCCTTGCCCACACACTGCCCAACATCTTCCCTGAGTGCTGGCAAACCACTTGGCCTCTCCCCAAAAATCCTCAGGTGTCCCTTTCCCCAGGGTGACCCCCCCAGAGCTGTGTGCTCCGGCGGGACCCTCACCCGCTCACCCCAGGAGCAGCAGGGCCGTGCCAGCGGCAGGAGGGGGAGCGGCAGCGCGGACACGCTCGCGGGGGAAAAGCCGTTTGAGGAAACGACGCCAGATAAATCAGGCGGATCCATTCAGATCCGATGCTGCCTCG
>VZRO01007026.1:2753336-2798375 GCA_013397915.1 Daphoenositta chrysoptera
CGCCAGCGGCAGCAGCTGGGCCGGCCGCGGGCCCCGGCGCCTGCCAAGGGTGCCAGCGTGGCCCTAAATGCTCCCTTTCACCAGAACCCCGAGCGCTGCCACCAGCAGAGGGGCTGAGGGCTGCCGGTTGCTCCTCCGGGGGTGGGCTGAGGGTGTGGGGTGCTGCACCCCAACCTGGCTCGGCTCGCTTTTGCTCCCGTCCCGTCCAAGAGCTCTTTCCACTCGTTTCTATCTTTAACCGCCCCGCCAAGGGCAGGGGGACGCAGCCCCCCGCCATTTGCTCTGATTCTTGGGATGCCCCACGTGCCGCAGAGCCCGGACCCTGGCGGGGGCTCCCCGGGGGGCTGGGAGAGGGGCTCGGGGGCCTTTGATCTGCCCCACATCTCCCCTGCTCCCTGCACAGCTGAGCCCGCGGGGCACAACTGCGGCCGCGTCCTTCCCGCCTGGCAGCAGCTGGGATGGAGGGGGACAGGGAAATGGAGCCACTGCTCGCGTTCCTTCCCCCCATCCCGGCTGCTCTCCTCGTGGTTTGGGGACCCGGAGAGGTCGGGGAGCCGGGACGTGCCGGGGAAGGAGCCTCCCCCTCGGCCCCGCCAGCTGTGACACCCGGGAGCATGCGCCGCTTCCGGAGAGGAAAATGACATAATTCATACCCAGAATAATTCCCTCCTCAGAGCAAACCCGGCTCTATCTCCTGGCTGACAGCGAGGCCCCAAACCCCTCTCTTGTTTCCTAATCTGCAGCTCGAGCCGTGAGAGACGCTGGGAAGCGGAGGAGAGGGCCAGGCCGGTGGTGTTTGAGACGTGGATATTGCAAATCAGCGCCGGGCAGGGGGGTAACAGCTCCAGGAATGACGAGTCCCTAATTACATATGCTCAGCCAAGATTTTTGGCAGCAACATCAGAAAGGAGCTAAAGCTGCCTAATTCCTGCTTACCCCCAAAATAGCCTCAAACGCCCAGGACCGAGGTGGGGACAGGGCCTGGAGCTGCAGCTGTGGGGGTGGCACAGCTGGGGGACCCCAAGCACCCCCTCCCTGAGTCGCTCCGGCTCCGAGGGTGGTGTGGGGGGTGGGTTTTGGTGCCGGAGCCCCCCGACCCCCCCGCAGCTGCCCAGCTGCAGAGGGACATTTCCCACCGGGGCCGGGCCACGGCGGAGGGGCTGCGCCTGGTTATCTCCCCAACGAGGGGCCTGGAGCCATCAAGATCTGCGCCAAACAATCGCTTCCTTTCCCAGGCACCTTCCGAAAAAAAAGAAAAAAAGGAATAGAGAAGAACAAAAAAACCCCAACAATAATAAAAGAAAAAAAAAGCGCTGACTTTTCCCAGTGCTGCCACATTTCCCTGCCTTGTGTTTTCCTGCCCCCACGCATCTTCCTCGCCCAGGGATTGTCCCCAGCTGCCTCGAGCAGGGCTCTTCACTGCTCCGGGGCCAGGATTTATCCTGCTGTAAGCCAGCACAGGGACATCCATGATCAGACCTGTGGGACTGGATGAGCAAACCCCGATGGAACAGCTTGGCCCTGGGGCAGGGATAAATCCTGAACAATGGATTGAATCCTACACGTGGGCATGGGGCTGTGCTGCCAGAGTTTTGGGAGCCCCCGTGCAGCTCCGTTGTCATCTCACCCCACATCTCCCCCAGCTGAGCCCAGCCCTCACACTGGTGACTTTAACAATGACATCTTCCCAGACGTTTTCCCAGTAAAAAGGGAAAGGCTGATGGATTTTCGGGGCGGATCGCCCTTCCCCGGCTGCAGGGCTGCGGTGGGAGCAGGAGCAGCTCCGGGGTGGCTCTGCAGCACGGCCCGGCTGCCGTGCCTCACCTCAGGCTGTGCAAGGGCTGCTGCCAGGGCAGAGCGGAGGCCGCGGGGCCCATCCTGGCACTGCTGAGCTCCCCGTGCCTGTTCCCAGGGCTGCCATCCCCGGGGAGCGCTGGGGAGGCAGCTGTGGGGGCTGAACCCAAGCAGCGCCTTCTGCCGCGGGGACCGGGCTGTCCATAACTCACGGCAGCCCGAGCAGAGCTGCTGGAGGTTGTTCCCAAGGCTGGGTTTGTCACTGGGGACGATGCCAGCATCCGTCCCTGCCCCTTCCCGGCTCCTCGGCTTCACAGCCTGCACAGGGAAGGGCGTGACCCGGGCTCTGACCTCCTGCCTGCTGGCAGTGGCATCCCGAGGTGTGCACACCCACCTGGCCTTGCACACCCACCTGGCCCTGCACACCCACCTGTGCCCGCTCACGCCCACGACACGGCTCTTCTCTCTCCCTGCTGTGGGCACAGCACGGGGGATTCAGGCATCCCTCTGCTCGGAAATGTGAGATTTCGGGGTGTTGGGGTCAAGTCTCTCCCCATCAGGACATCAGGCACCTGCTCTGGCTGTCTGGCAGAGGTTTGTGGCCACATGGGCACATCCAAGGATGATTTGGAGGGAAGCCTGAGGCTTGTCCCAGCTGGCTGACAGACATTGTCCTTCCAGGGCCGGCCTTGAGGGTGGCCTGCACCCAAAATGTAGCAGGGCCATCAGCTCTCCTCCTTTCTGGGGCTGACACTGGCCTGGGAGAAGCATCCCCCACCCATGCACAGAGCAGGCTTTGCTCCAGCAGGCTGAGGCTCTCTCTATCACTACGTGAATTTCTGGAGTTAATCAGCCTAACTGGTGCCAGGGTGGGTGAGCTGTGGGCTGCAGGGGCTCCGGGGTGGGTGGAGGGCTGCGCGTGCTGCAGGAAGCGTGGCTGATATCTGCCCTTGGGCACTATCTTTGTCACACTCACAGTTTCCCTTGCTGGTTTTGGGCGATAGGGCTGGGGCAAAGCAGAGAGAAAACACCCCAATTCCCATCCTGGGGGCTTTGGTGTGCGTGGTCCCCCACTCACTCAGGAGTCAGGCTGGACCCTGCACCTCTCCCCGTGCTCGGAAGCAGCTGGAGCCCACATGGCCTCGGCTCCTTTGGAGCATCCCTCTGGCTTGGCTCTACCCCACCCTGGTGCCCAGGGATGAATCCTTGGGATGTAAAACTGCTCCTGCCCACCCCCGGTTGTGTTTTGCCCCCATAAGCACCCCGGGGTGTGGTGATGCCCTGTGGGAGGGCTGTGCCTGGCGCTGGGGTTTCCCACTGGACAAGATTCATCTCCTGGTGATTCATCTCCCCTTCTGTGGGAGCCGGACCCGTTTTGGAGGTGTGTGTCCCACAGCTGCAATTGGTGCTTTCCAGGGATGCGGGGTCAGGATTGGCCTCCTCCTCATTGTCTGCTGCCTCATTTGTCAGCAATCAAAATCAGCCTTCTGGATCTGCAGTCTGGGGTGGGGAGCGAGGGTTTTTCTGAGCCCCCGGGCCAGGGCTGGGTGCCAGACTGGGAGCAGGACTGGGAGCACGGCCACAGCCTGAGCCTTGTGGCACCGGCAGCTCCCCCAGCTGAAGGGGAAACTGAGGCACGAGCTGCCCTTGCTGCTGGTGTGGTGGGGAAGTCAGAGCCAGACGCCCCAAGTGCGGCTTTTCTCTACGATTTGTTTATTTTCTCGCGTGTTCCCAGGGCCCTGCTCTTTTGCAAGCCGAGGCTCTTTCGTAAGAGGAGGGACGGGGAAGTTTTGCAAGCGCCGGGAACCTGCAGGAGCCTTTGGAAACTGAGCCTGACCCCGGGGCCCGGTGGCTGCGCCTGTCACCGCCACCTTCCCCTTTCTGTCTGCAAAGACGAGGCTGAGATGTCACTCCAGGGCCGGCCTGGGGGCAGGAAGGGACAAATCCTGCCGTGAGTTTGCCTGGGCTCAGCTGGGCGCGGACTGGGAGGCGAATCACTCCCACAGGGAGCACCAGGACGGAGCTGGGATGCAGCGGGATGGGGAATGCAAAACCATCTTTGTGCCATCTCCCTGCCCTCTGAGGGAGCCTGTGCACTGCTGAGCTGGGCAGGGAGCTGTGATGGATGACACGGTGCTGCTGAGCCAGCCAGGGACTCTCCCTGGCCCCCCTGCCCGCGGGGAGAACCACCGACCCCCCTGGGGATGCCTCTGGAGCTGGGTTTGGATGTGATCTGAGTTCCAGAGCAGCAGGATCTGGCCGTGCCCACCGACCTGCACCTCGTGGGTGCTGATGTGCACCCGGCTGGTGTGAGGCTGCTTCCTGCACAGAATTCCCTGTCCCGTGTCCCATCCTCCTCCCCCCAGCGTGCGGCACTGGGGAGCTGAGAGCTCTGGAAGGGCTCAGTTACCTAATAGGAAGGGGTGGGGGTGGGTGTGGGTGTGATAAATACACGCAGATAATTTTACTTCAGGGTAAGTCAATAAATTACTAAAGAGCCTTTGATTGTGCTCTCAGTGGTGCATGTTGATTCAAAAACCTAAGACATTTAGCCTCAATTATGTCTATTTGTGTGTCTTTCCTGCCTCGCTTCTCCGCAGTGCAGGGGAAATAACCCTGCCTTGTCTGCGTTCCCACACCTCTCCCACCTCGGCCGCGCTCCAGATTTCACTCCTGTCCTGATAACCCGTCCAGCGGCGAGTGGGAGAGGATCAGCTCTTGGCACGAACCCTCTCCAGCTTAGGCCAGTTCTCTGTGCTTGACCAAAAGGGCTTGCATGGATCTGGCCAGCCCCAAGGGTGCCAGCTGAGGCACTGCCATGCTTTGAGGCCGGCCAGGATTGTGGTCTCCCCTGTTCCCGCTCTGGCACGGCGCTGGGATGACACAAAACCAGCTCCACGCTGCAAACCACGCGTGTGGGGACACCCTGGCCGTGCCCAGGGCCCTAAAACTGATTCCTTTCAGCATCTCCAGCCCAAGCAGCCGCGCTCCCGGCGGGCCTGGCACGGCAGCGCTCGCCCCGTGCAGCCTCGTGTGCAGCGCTGCGGTGATGCTCGGACCACACAGCTCCCCTAAGCCGCCGAGGATTCGGCTGCAAAGACCAGTTGGCACCGCTGCTGCGTGCGCTGGGTGGCTCTGCTGGGGACGTGTCGCCACGCGAGGGAACAGCTCGCCGGGCGGGAGGGCTGCTGCCATCAAAGGAGCGAGGGGCTGAGCCGGGGATCAGCTCTGCTCCGCTCCAGGGTGGTGGGAGCCCGTCCCCGAGCGGTCCCGGGGCACCGCAGGGCTGGAGGGACTGGCACCGCTGCTTTTCCCAAGTCAGGAATGCAAAGTCAGCCTGCGGAGTGGGAGTTCACGGTCAAAGCCCCTTTTGCGATGGATGGCGTGAGCTGTCAGGGCCGTGTCGTTAGAAATGAGCTCCTTCCAGCGGGAAGATGCTCGTTTCCTTCTGGGAAATCTCAGCAGAGGGTCATTAATCAGCAGGCAGGGCAGCTCTGTCTGCCCCGCGGTGGGACGTGGGCTCGGCACACAGCGCTGGCGGTGGATGAGCCGCGGAGCCTTCCCTGACCACCCTGGGCCTGCTCGGGAGCCTGGCGCTGCTCCGAGGGTGTGCAGCAGGCATCGGGATGGCTCTGGGAAGCAGAGGGCACCGTTCCTGTTCCTGGCCTGGCTACATGTTAGTGCATGCAAATTTGGCAGTGGCTTTTCAAGTGCAAATCTGCCGCGAAAACAAAAGGGAGTCCCGAAACTGGAGCGTACGTACGGCGCATTGAACGAAGCTGTTCTTGCAACATCTACCCAGATCCTGCTTCCCCGTGCCCTGCGCTGCTGAGGTGCACCCAGCACCTCGTTCTTTGAGCTCTGCCACCTATTTTTAGCTGGCAGGGAGGAAGCACAATTAACCCCGCGGGAGCACCCACCCTCAACAGACACTTCTGCTCGGCTGAGCTGAGTGTGCCCGGCTGCTCGGGGCTCTGCTTCAGCGGAGCTTGGTGCCTGATGGGATCAGACAGGGAGAGGGAACAGCACGGGGATGTGGCAGGGACATGCAGTGCTCACACGAAGGGTCTGGCCCCCCTCCAGTCCCAGCCTGCGGGCAGGGAGGGACAGGGCTGCTGGGTGCAGGTGTTTGCATCAGGAGGTAAAATGTAATCCCCAAACGTTCCCAACGTCCAGCCTGGCTTCTCCCAGGTGCCTCCTGCCGCGGTGCTTTCCCCAGGCAGTGTGGGAGGCTCCTGGGACGGCAGCCCCCATCCGTGGGCACCCCCGGCCAGGCTCTGCCAGGACGTGGGCACAGCGGTGCGGCACACGCAGACCTGCGGTGGGACATCAGCTCCAGGGAGCTGGGCCACACCCGGAGCAAACTGCCCCCAAAAACTGCCCCCGCTCCACACACCTGGGTGCCTCTGGAACCTCCCCACGCGGCTCGTCAGGGTGGGAGACACCTCGGCAGGACAGGAGGGCGCAGAGGGTGACACGGTGGCAGCGTCCCCAGCCGGGAGCGTCCACGGCCTCGGGGCTCCGCGCACCGCAGCCCGTGAGTCACTGCCCAGGGCTATTTTTACCCCCTGGGGCAGCCTCGCTGGGTCATTCCCGGTTCCTAATTGCTGTGATCAGACCTTCATAAATCTCACCCGAAAGAGGAAGTCTGGGAAATCGAAATCTGCCGCTGCGAGCGAGGCGGGCTGGGCTGGGCTGGGCTGGGCTGGTCAGGCACCGAGCAGGGGGGGCCGTGGCCGGAGGAGGCTGAGGACAGAGAGCCCCGAGCTGTGACCTGCTGCCCTTCACACCTTGCGTCGCAGAGCTCCCCACAGGGATGTTTTGGCTGACATTTAACCACCGGAACAGACTTCTTCCACCTCCTCCTCTGTTCCCAGCCTCTGCCTGCTTCCCTTAGTGCTCCCAAGCTCCTGGAGCAGCCAAGCCGAGCTGTGCCAAGCCAAGCCGAGCCGAGCCAATGCAGGAGAGCAGTGCTGGACGGGAAAAGCCAACCCCTGATCTCTTGCCCAAAAGTCACACCACACCCAAGCGTCTGAAAAAGCTTCATTGAACAGTTTGCTGGCTATTTTTGTCAGTGCCTCTGCCCTTCCTGGCCAGGGCTGAGACCAGAAACAGCAACACCACGGCAGAGAGGATGAGATGACCACGTCCTGGGCATGGACAGAGGAGCAGGGCTGGCAGACCCTGCTGCAGGGTGCTGGAGGTGTTTGCATCATCGGGCCTCGCCGCTCTGGATTTTCTGGGTTGGGTGATGGTTGGACCCCACGGGAGGGTCCTGCTGACCCCGCCGGGGGCCGGCAGTGGGCTGTGGGCTGAAAAGCAGCCAGCAGCAGAGATAAGCAGAGCACAGAAACATTGCCATCTGCTGACACGTCCGGGCGCGCTCGCCGGCCCCGGCCGTGCCGCCGGTCACCGTTTGCAGCGGCAGCGGGAGCCCTGCAGGACGCTGGCTGTGCCCTCGCCGGGCTGCTGTCCCCATCCGGCAGAGGGGCAGGAGCATGGCAGGACGTCCCTGCCAGCCCCAGCTGTGGCAGGACCGGGTGTTTGGCACCGATGTGCAGCACATCAGCTCCAGGCCGTGGCAATGGAGGCCGAGCTCCGAGCTGCAGGTGCTGTCTCTGCTGACCATCCAGGAGATGGTGGAGGTCTCCCTGCTCACCCCCAAAGGGTTAATGAACCTTCACCCTGCTGTGAAGAGCGACTTCAAAGCATGGGGCAGCATCCAGCACGGCAGCCTCGTGCAGACAGAGAGGGCAAGGCTGGGTAATTGCAGCCTCTGATGCGAGCGCTGCAAAGGATTTGGGAAAACGCGCACTTGGCCGCAAAAAGGAGTTTTGATTCCCCTCAGCCTGTTCCCCCCTGAGCTCCCCCCGGTGCCCTCCAGCTACAGAGCTTGGAGATGCGTGTCTTGGACTGGATTTGCTTTGTTTCAAGTTCCCTGGGAACCTGGCACTGGCATTTCCCAGAGGAAACTTCCCAAGTGCCGGGGCTTTGCCATGCGGGCAGAGGGCTGGGAGCTCCGCGCTGCTCGGGCCTGGGTCTGCAAACACCATCCCCAAGAGTTGAGGTGCAAGCCCACAGTCCCATGGGGACCAGCCATCAGCCCTGCAGCCCCAGACTGCAGATTTATCCTCGCATGGCTCTGGGATCTCCCCGCACAGCACTGGCAGGAGCAGGGGAAGCTGGTGGCCAGCGGGATTTGCTTCCCCCGTGCCCAGGGATGCAAACACCCAGCGTGGGCAGCAGATGGGGAGGCTGGTGCAGCTCCTCTTTCTTGCAGAAGGAGACAGATGTGCAGGGACATGTCTGGCCAGCCTGTGGCCTCCCACCAGCACCTGTCCCACAGCTGGATTCGGCCTTGGTGTGGGGACAGTGTCACATGAGCCCCCAGTGGCTTGTCCGTGGCCTGGCCCGGGGGCCAAGAGATGAGTTCTGGTACAGCGGGGCCAGAGCAGCTGCTCTGAGCTCAGAGCAACCTTGGCCGGGTGGAGCATCCCATGGCCTGGGCTCTCCTCTGGCCAAGCACATTTCCCTTTCTCAGCCTGGCTGGCGACCTGGCAGCAAAGGCAGCGTTTCACTCTTGTGTCAACATTTGGAAGAAAAAGGGGGGAAAATAATCATTTCTGTCAAACCCTGGGAATGTGGATGTCCCGAAAACAAACAGAAGCTCTGTTTCTTCAGTGAAAGGCTGTTGTAAATCTGGTTGGCTGCCAAAAAGTGATAAAAATGATTGCTGTTCCGGCACTAGAGAAGAGTTTTGTTGGAAATGTCACCCCCCACGCACCCTCCCCCCAAATCTCAGTTTTATGAAAACACCATTTTTTGTCAGTAGCCTGGCAGGCAGATGTTTGGCCTGGGCCCCCATTGGAGGCCAGATGCACCCAAATTGCCATTCCCAGCCCGCTTTGTGTCATTTGTTGATTGACAGCTGCCAGTCACCACTCATAGAGGTTAAGCATGCTCTGGAGACCAGATTTCCTCCTGTCCTGGGCTTCCCTGGGGGTGTTAGGACAGGCATTCCCCAGGTTAGGGTCACCATTCCCAGGCAGCACTCCCCACCTCGCAGTGCCCAGCATGGGGAATGTGGGATGGGCAAAGGGGCAGTGCCAAGGGAATGGGCCACAAGAGTGGTGGCTTTGCCAGGATGAGCTGTGGTCACTGGGAAAGAGCCACTGTCCCTGGCCAGGGCAGCAGCTCCCTGCCTGGCACAGTCCCTGGCTCTGGATTGTGCAGGAGGGAGGATGCTCCCTGTCCACACTCCCTCTTTTTAAAGGGCACGAGGAAGAACGGTTGTGCCATCAGAGCTGTGAGCTGGACTTGTCAGGGCTCGTCCCTTATTTGTTTAGGAAGGGTGGCAGGTTTCCAGCCAGCTGTTTTCCCGGTGCAACATTAAACTCCCAGCCTTTTGTTCCAAGGCATTGCCCTGATTTGGGCACCTCAGCCCCGTTTCAGCTGGAGCAGCATCGAGCCCCGTTCAGGGAGCAGGGCAGGGACAATCCAGGAGGGCAGCTCTCAATGTCCTTCTGCTCGTCCTGGCACAGCTGGCTGGGACTTTCCAGGTGTGCCCATACCAGGCGCTGCCTGATGGGTGCCCCCAACCTTTGCACCCCAAGCGGTGACCAGGACAGGGGGGACATTCCAAGCCCTCCAGCCCTGACAGTGTCACTGACACAGGGATGTGGCCAGGCTGCTGCAATCCTGTACGTGCAGAGCAGTTCCATGAAAATCACTGCTTTAAATGTTGGGTATAAACACTTCCTGTGCTCCAGCCCCTTTGCAGGTCTTTGCAGGATCATAATCCTCCTGGAAAACTGTTGGACCTGCAAGGAGACAGCCCAAGGGCTGGAGAGGGACCAGAGCGGGGTTAAAGTGTGACAGTGCACTCGTTTGAGGGGAGTATGAGGGACTGGGCTCTGAACCCCCAATTCAGGCTCCTCTCCACACCTGCACACAGGAGCCCGATTCCTTTAGGGAAGAGAGGCGAGGCGTGAGCTGGGATGAGTGGCTGGGGTGAGCTCATGGCCACGGAGCAGCACATCCCAGCGCCTGGGGGAGCCGAGCTCTGCCTGCTGCGGGGACCTGCCCGGGCACAGCCGCTTCCCCGGCTGCTGCTCCGGAGGACGAGGATCCCACGGTGCGGAGCCTCCTCCTCCGCGGGGAGCGGCCGGGGGGAGCCGGCAGGTGGAGCGCCCGCGGCCACAATTCCGGATCAAAAAACCACACGCGTCCCGGCTCCGATAAGGAGGCGAGAGCAAACCCCCGGGAGCCGTCGGAAACGCGGCGTTTACTGGGAGCGCCCGAGGCAGAAAGCCCGTGCCCGGCTTCCAAGGTGCGTGGTGGTTGTTTTTGCACATTCAGACATAAATAATGATTCCGCAGGTTCCTAATTAATTGATAGAACACCCAGTTACCCAGGCAGATTTGCCTCCCCCTTTTCTGGAGCGTCCACAGGTGGTGCGGGAGGATTGCCGGGGGCACTGCTGGGTGGGGAGTGCCTTTGCAAAGGCTCTCCTTGCCCGGAGCGGCTGCTCTGGACATTCATTTTGAAGCAGACTGTGTCTTCTTAGTTCAATTTTGTGGCTTAGCCTCATCTTTATTCAGGAAAAACTCCCTTTTAGCAATTGCAGCCTCACTTAGGGAAGGCACGTAGGTCTGGGAAGGAGCAGACTCCCTCCAGCCAGCCTCATCTGCTGCTGACACACATCCCAGTGGAAGCACCGACAAGATGCTCCAGGAGGGAGCATCCTCGTGGGGCACGTGCCTTTTAACATCTCCCCCTTCCTGAATTTCATGTGCTGATGATCAGGCAGGGAACAGAGCAGGAGTGTAGCTGATTTTGCAGGGCCTGGGAGCTGATAAAATGGGATTGCTGGCAGCGTGGCCCATCTCCTGCTATTTCACACCAGCCCTGCCTGACCCACAGCAAGCTCCTGAACAAGGCAGGACTCCCAGCTGCATCCCAGAGCAGGTCCCTAAGCTGGATCCATGGTGGGAACCTGAGAGCAGGGAGCCAGGGTGAGCTGGGCTCCTTTGGCCTTTATTCTAATGATAATCAGGCCGAATTCCTCCGCACGACCCCAAGGGATGCAGGCAGGGCGCTTTCCCAGAGAGCTGAGCTTGCTTTCTGCCGTGTCCCCTCCTCAGCGGGATCCCGATGGGCACAGGGCCCTCCTGGGGACGTGTCCTGGAGCTCGTGCCCACATCAGATCCCTGCTCCGAGGCAGCATCCCGGGAGCACGCGGTGGCTCCGCGTCTGCACAGGAGATGGTTTATGCCCGGACATGTCCCTCAACCTGCTGGGAGAGAGCCGCGTTCCCTGCGCTGCTCCCCTTCTCCCCAGCGCCACGGAGGGAGCTGCTGGAAGAAGGAGAGGAATGCCACCACCTAGAACATCTTGAGAGGAGTCTGGTCCTTCCCAGCTGGCCAGGAGAATTCAGTCTCTCAGTCGGTGCTGGAGCTGCCGTAAATGCAAAGAGCCAAAGCAAGCGGGGGGAGCGAGGCCACCCTGGGACCCTCTGATCCCCACGGCTTTGGGGACTGAGGGGAGAGGGTTTTTCACTGCCTGCTTGAGAAGCAACAAGTTCTCTCTGCTGCTCCTTTAACCAGAGCCCTCTCCCATGGCTGGTCCCTGGAGCTGGCTGCACCACGGGCAGGGAGTGGTGGGAATTCCCTCCTGGGAATCCCTGTCTGGCCAGATGGACAGACACCCAGGACAGGCACCCAGGGGGTCCCTGGCTGTGGAGGCGGATGGACACTCACTGTGGACTTGTGCTTTTGTCTCTTTGCTTGATTTATTTTCAAACTCACTGGTTTTGAGGGTCCATCCTAACCGGGCTGTGGGACACCGGTGTGGAGTGGGGACGGGGACAGGGCTGCTGTGCAGGGCCTCAGTGGGTGCCTGCACCCAGCCGTGGGTGCTCAGGTGAGGATTTGGGGTGCAGCCCAGCCCTTGGCGTGTCCCTGAGCGCCTGTGGGCAGCACAGTGCCCAACACGTGCGTGCAAGCCCGAGCCCAGGAACCTGCCACGTGGAGGGGATGGAGGAACCCAAAAATCCCAACTTCACCATAAAAATATCAATCATCTCCAAACATCCGTGCGATGCTGATCCTTCCCTCCCTGCCCGGTATTTTCTCACGCTCCGAAGCTGGCAGCAGACACTGGGAAGCAGTGTTGGAACTTGTCCTGCCGTCCCATCAAGGCCGTTTATCTCCAGCATCGAGCCCTAGAGCTGGAAGAGCTGCAAGTAGGGGCAAGGCACGCTCCTGCTTGCTGCTTTCCATTGCGTCACCTGGGCACGGGCTGAGCCAGCGCCCCGGGGCCAGATCCCACACACACCACCCTGCCTGCTCCTGCAGAGCAGGAATGAGTGACAGGAGCTGGGGACCCTGGGGACACCCCGAGCATCACTGGGATCCCTGCCCTGCCCTCCCAACAGCCTGCAAGGAACCGGTGTGTGTCCCTTCCATGACGCTCCCAAAAGTCATCGTGTCAAGGGCTGCACGCTCAGGGTGACCCCGGATGTGACCCTGGATGTGTGACAGGGATGGGGACGCTGGTTGGGAGCCACCTTTGGAGCAGAGTGTGGCCCAGGCCTGGCTGGATGCTCTGCTGGGATGGTGGGGACAGGAGGTGGCCCGGATGCCGGGTAGGGGGTGATGAGGCACCTGCCTCAGTGTGGGATCCCGCTCGGAGCCAGCCGGGGTAATTAATGCAATTACAATTACGAGGCAGGCTGCTCCTTGCCCCTCCCTTGCCGGCTTCCCCGTGAACCAATGGATTTGAAAACCCAGCCACCCTTCTCCACAGCCTCCCAGCGCTCCCGGCTCCAGCTGCCCACGGCTTCCAACACAAACTCCCGAGATCCCTCCTCTGAGCCCTGGCAAGTGCTGTGCTGCCAGCAGCTCTTCCCTGCCTGGGCCATGTGCCACCAGCATTTTGGTGATGACAGCACGGTGGGCAGTGTCCCCACGGCCACAAGACCTAAGAATCTGATCCTTCCCACCTCTGGTTATGCCCCAGCCAAGGAGAAGTCCCATCCCTCAGTTCCCAGGGAATCTTGTGACTCCATCCCTGGTAGCTTCAGGTGCCTGCCAGGGCAGAACCTGGCCCTGGGCACTGGCCAGAAACATTCTGTTATCAACAGGGGGGAAAAAAGAGCTCAGCAAAGCTTTATGTGATGCTGCAGCAATTCCTGACAGAGCTGCAAAGCCACGGGCACCGTGGTGGGATGGCAGAGCTGCCCTGGGCCCTGGCACTGAGGTGCCACACTGCACAGGGGCTGGCACAGCTGGAGCTGGGGCTCAGCGGGAGCTCAGGGCACGAGGCAGCACCGGGAACAACCGAGCCAAGACAGGAAACCCGGCGGGTTTCCTCCACACCCATCCCTCGGACGGTTCCTCTGTGTGGGCGCTCTGCTGTCTAACAAGGCCGAGCTCCCCACGCAGTGTCTCTGAGGTGACACCAGCAGTGACACCCAGAGTGCCTCTCTGACCTCTTACTCCACCGCCCACATGCACGAAACTGGCAGCAAGCAGCTCTGAGGATGTCACTCCTGTGTCACTGGAGGGTTTGGCCCCTCGCTCTCCTGCACAGGCGGAGCAGTGCTGGGCACGGGGTGGGGGTGGTGTGAGGGCTGCTGGCGTGGCTGAGGGGGCCCCGAGGGCAGGAGGAAGTTCTTTGGCTTCTGCACAACCCACACGGCCAGAGGAAACTTCTCTTCACAAAGCCAAACATTAAAATGTGTTAATTTATTCATCAAAAACCTGTCACCCCCTTTCAGGGAATGGTGCAAGATGAGGAGCTGCTGTAAAATGAGAAGCCCCAGCTGGCTGGCACTGAAAGAGTTAAAAGCAAATACTCAGAATATTTGTCTTTGGCCAGCCTAGGACTTGTTTTTCTGACAGAAAAAGATAGTTTTATTTCAAAATTACCAGAGCTTTCTTGCTCCCCCGGGCTTGGCTATCCCAACGGGGTCTCTCTGGGGCAGGTTTTCCCACTCTTGGAAAAAACGGAACCTTTAAAAACAAAACCCTCTCTAAGCAGTAAAAAAAGAGAGAAAAGGCAAAGCTGCAAATGGTTGTTGATTACATTAAATTCCCAGTTTGGTCATTTCCCACCTCTCCCGGGTGAAAGTGAGTGAGATTCCATCCGTGCAGGGCAGAGCTGGCTCAGGGCTGCCCCATCCCGACATCCTCACGCCCTGTCAGCCTTGGACATCGGGAGATGGGATTTGATGGGCAGGAAGAAGGAAAAAATTAAAAAACACAACCCAAACCGGGCTCTTTTGATGGCAAGAACCCAAATGTCCCTCTGCACCCTGACCTTCATTGTGTGGGGAAGGAGGGAGCGACTGGGAAAACGTGATAAGGATTGATAAGGGGTGACAGCGACGCTGGGCTGGAGCCACTCGTGCCAGCACATGCAGGGAGTTTGTCCGTGCTCAGCAGCAGGGGAATGTGGAGTTCCGGGGCTTTGGGATGGCAGCAGGGGCTGGAGGAGAGGCTGGTGCCCCAGAAGGAATCACGGTGCCCAAGGAAAACAGGAGAGTCAGGACTGGAGAAGTGAGGGGGAAGAGGCTGCTCTGGGGAGCTGCTCCAGGGAAAGTCTGCAGAGGCTCTTCCCTGTCCCCAAACTGGGGGTGCAGGGTGGGAAATCACCCCCTGGAGGCTTCTCTCACCTGGGATCCTGTCCCACCCCTCATCCACAGGGCACGGTGGTGCTTGGGGGAGCGGGGGCCGGGAGTCCTTGTCCCCCCAGGGACTGTGGCACCCCCTGCTCCAGAAGCAATGAGGGCCGAGCTTTAACTGAGTGTGTTAACGCCATCGGGCTGAAGAAACTGTTTACATTCACCTTCCCCTGTGTTTGGTTTGCGATAGCAGCAGAGCAGCAGGCGATGCTGTGGGTGTCCCGTTCTCAGCAGATTTAGGGGGGTTTCCTATGGGAAAAGCAGTGATAGAGCCCTGGCAGGCGCCCATCCAGCTCCTTTCCCCGATTTTTTTTTAAATTTATGTTTAGCCTTTACCTCGTCTCAAATAAAAAGAGTGATTTAAAACCCTTTGCAATAAAACAATTCAAACAGAAGCCGGTCTGCAGCGCTGTGTAATGGGGGAGAAGGTTCTCGTTATTTGCTTAATTACAGGTTTGTGTTTGTCGAGTACTTGTGGGTGAATTGTTTGCAAATAACAGGTGAGTTTATTCATGCTCAGAGTCCTGAGCCCTGAGATTAGAGCTGGGCTGGGAGACAGGAGCTGGAGGGTGCTGAGGGCTGTGGGTGACCCAGGAGGGGACTCGGGGGACCTGGGATTGCGGTTCCTTGCTGGTTCCTCGGAGGAGCTGCAGGGCTGTGATGCCGCTCTGCTGGAGCTGGCTGCCTTACACAATATGGCCTTAATCACGTGCAGTTTATCCCTTTACACATTGCAGATAAGGATTAACTGCTTTATGGAGTCCCTGTAAAACGCAGTCCATTAATGGGAGTGAACCGAGGTTGCCTGGGCTTGGAATCCTGGATTCGGCCTGTCAGGCCTGGCCACTGACTGCCAGGTGTTTCCTGACCTCCTCCTGCGTGTCTGCAGGAGATAACACCTCTCCTTGGGGCTTCTTCCCCGGTTTATGATGCAGATAAGGGAGTTTTGGGGTGTTGGAAGGAGAGGTGGCTGCCAGGTGCTGACGCCATGCTGAGAGTAGGTGGATTCAGGGTAGGGATGGACACGGGATCCGTGTGAGCACAGCTGGTCTCAGCCGTTTTGGGGCCATCCTGCTGCTGTGATGTCCCAGCACTGGAGCTCAGGGATCTCCTGAGAGCG
This sequence comes from Daphoenositta chrysoptera, assembly GCA_013397915.1. Taxonomy (NCBI): domain Eukaryota; kingdom Metazoa; phylum Chordata; class Aves; order Passeriformes; genus Daphoenositta; species Daphoenositta chrysoptera. The sequence continues at coordinate 2,768,937 of VZRO01007026.1, forward strand.
TCCAGACTGATGGAAACGGCAGCTGCCCTGAGGACATGGAACAGGGAAGTGACACCGGGCAGGGGGATGCGGCCCCAGCCAGGAAAAACAAAGCGCAGGAGCCAAACAGGTCCCTGCACCCACCCAGCCGCCTCTCCAAGGGCTGCAGAGAGCAAAGCCCAGATGGGAAAGTGCTCCCAAAGCGGAGAAATCCCATCCTTTGCAGCCTGCACACCGGGGAAGAAGCACAACTAAAACTGTGACCGCGCTGGAATGACGATTGGGACAGAAGGAATCACTCCATCAGCAACGCACCAAAATCCAGCAGCCACTTCTCTCTACCTCCCCTCCTGCTTGGTGAAGCCCGAGCGAGCCCCGCAGCGCTTGAGCGGGCTCAGGTGCGGAGGGGCTCGGAGGGGCTCGGAGGGGCCCGGGTGACTCCGGTGCGACTCCGGTGCGACTCCGGTGTGACTCCGGTGTGACTCCGGTGTGACTCAGGTGTGACTCAGGGCAGAGCCACGCAGCCCCCGCCGGCTGCCGGAGCTGCGCTTCGCCCCGGCCTGCGCTCCGCATTGCGCTGGGGGTGATGCGGAGCCGGCACGGAGCCACGGCGATCCCGAGCCGCGATCCGGACTGTGGGAAAAGCGCAATCGCTGCGAACAATCAACAGGCAAAGCCGGCAGCAGCACGCAGAGAGGCAGCGAGGAATTTGGAGACGCATTCCAGCGGCGATGACAGAGGAGGGGCTGGGAGCTGGGCCGGGAGTGCGAAAAAAAACATGCTCCGATTTGTTTTGGTTTTTCTCCCTCTCTGCAGCGCTGTCCCGCCCCGCTTGGCTTTCGAGTAAAGCCCTGGGTGCTGCAGGCGGGTGGCACGGCCGGAGCCGGGACACGGCGAGCCCCGCACGGGCAGCGCTGCCCTGCTGGCACCGGGGACAAGGACAGCTCTGCCGTCCCCTCTCTCACCTCAGCCACGCGCCTGTGACCGCGATCTGGGACACGGGGACCCGGCCGGACCCTTCTGCCACCTGGACAGCACTAAGGGCCACGGGCAATAAATGGCCCGTGTGCCAGGAGCCACCCATGCGGCTCAGCACCCATCCACTGGCGGGCACTGCCAAGGCTGGTGGCTCTGGGCAAGCTGCTTCCCATCCCGTGACTCAGTTTCCCCTGAAACAATGACAAAACATCTCTGCACCTTGGCGGCCGGCAAGGTTTTGCCTCGGAGGGGACCGGCTTTGGGCACGGGGACGTGCCCGTGTGTGCCTCACATCCAGGGGTGGTGGCACTGGAGCCGTGCTGGCCGCCAGACTGGTGGCACTGGTCAGCAGAGCATGTCCCCGAGGGGCTGCAGCACAGCCTGTGACCTCGCAGCTCCGCCGCTCCCTCCTCTCCCAGCGGCTCCTCCCGGCTCTTCCTGACCCACTTTCGATCTTTGCATTGCACAATAAAGCAAAAGCAAAACGGAGCAGGGGGAGCGGATGCTGGCAAGGCCCATGGGGCACACGGTGACAGGCAGCACGGCCTCTAGCACTGCAGAGTGGCACGGGGCAGGGCACGGGGCAGGGCACGGGGCAGGAGGTTCTGGAAGCTGCTCAGGCTCTGAGAGAGGACCTGGAGTTGTGAGGATAATTTTCTCTTCCCACTGCCCCGCAGGGACACGTTCAAGGCTGTGGCTGTCCCAGAGAGCCCTGGCGGTCACCAGCAGTGCTGCTGTTGTCCCCTCACCCTGCCGGGAAGGGAAGGTGTGGGGCAGACCCAGAGGGCCGAGAGGGGACAGGAATTTGGATTTCAACAGATTCACAGCCACCTCCACATCCTCGGTGCCCATCCCCACGCCGCCCCACCAGCACCATCCTCCTCCCTTGCACGGGCACCCGGTGGGCAGAGGCTGCTCCCCAGGCACTGGGGGGATAACTGGCAGAGTGTGCGGGTGCCCTGGGCCGTGTTTCACTCCTTGCTCCAGGCAGAGCAGCCATCCGGGAGCTAAAAGCATTCAATTGTTCACTGATGCTTCTCTTTGAAGCCCTCATTCATCCTCCAAGGTCTGTATTGATCGGGGACTCCAGGAAAGCATCTGCCCTTCTCTGCCTTCATCAATGACTTTCCCACATTAATCCACCTCTTCCCTTGATAACCACACTAATTACTCTCCGCTCAGTTGACTCTGGCAGGGCACTGCAGGCTGGGAAGAGGAACCTGCTCGGCCTGGCTGTGCCTTAAAGCTGCAGGTCTGTCCAGAGCCGGGCCCCAGCGCTGGAGGGAACTGGCCACACTGGGAATGGAGCAGCACGGCGTGGGGCTGACCGAGGGGCAGCACCGGAGCTGGGGGGATGTGTGCTGCTGGGAGAGGTGTTTGCTTTCCATTTGAAGGCTTTTGTACCTCCCAGGGAATCCCTGATGATTTTGCATGGATGATGATCCCGGGCTGTGCCCCAGCCACCCTCCCTGCCTGCGTCTGCCCAGGCCTGGGGGTCCAGGGGCTTTCTCTCTTGTGCTGCAGGGTGTTTTAGACCACCACGGGAGGTTCACACCCTCAGCCCGGGGTGGTCTAGCCATGAGATGAGATCTTTTCCATGTCTCCATCTGGGTTTCCTTGAGGGGGAACGGGAGGGACGCAGTTCTCTGACCTCAGCCATGGGCAGGCTGAGCTCTGGATCGGGAGCAGTCCCGCAGGAAGGAGCTGGACAGAGGGAATCCCACGTCCAGTGAAGAAATTTTTCCTAATATCCAATCTAAACCCCCTCTGGTGCCACTTGAGCTCCTGACCAGCAGGAACGGTGCTGTGAGGTGAGGCTGCAGCAAGCAGAGACAGAAACCCCTCCTGCATGGCCGTGGTGGCGTCCACTGGTGCCTGTGGGGACACGGGTGGCAGGGGGACATGGGGGGTTGTGCCGGGCCTTTTGGGGGGACAGGACACCCCAGGCTGAGCCCTGCAGTGCCCCTGCAGCCATTCCTGAGGTGGAGCCGCCATCTAGTGACACACGGATGGGCTTCCCCAACGGGTCCCCAGGGCAGGGGTGGCCCTGGCCCTGTCCTTGTCCCTGTCCCCGTCATTCCCAGGTCCTCAGGTTTGGGGGGGACAAAGCCAGAGCCAGATGCAGGAGCAGGATTGGGGTCCCCTCTCCTCACTCTTATGGGGTGAGGCAGTGCATAAGCCCCGAAGTGCAAAACAGCATTGGGTTATTAATTAATTTAATCATAGAGTCGTTAAGGTTGGAAAGGCCCTCAAGGATCACGGCTAACCCAGCACCACCATGTCCCTTTTGGACACTTCCCAAGCAGCCTGTTCCCCCCTGGACACCACCCTGAGTGCAGCAGGACGAGCCCAGAGGAAGATCCCAACCCTCTGGGTGCCCAGCATGAGGGGCTCACTCCTGTCCCGTGAGCCACTGGCAGTGACAACCAAACCCTGCCTGTCCCCTGCCATGGCAGCCCGAAGCCTCCCCAGCCCAAGCTGCTCCTTCAGCACATTCAGGCCCATCATTATATCTTTAAACCCCCCATCCCGTCCTCTTTCTGCCTCGAAAACTGAACAAAGGCTTGTGGCCGTCCCGTCTCTTGTCCCCCTTCCATTTTCCTCCCGCTGGCTGCCGAGAAAAGGGATTCAGCCGTGCCCACTGCTTGTGAAAAGCCCCCGCCTGCCTTGTGTTTTATGAAGGAAAATCTCCTTGGGAGAGCAGCCAAACGTTCCCAGCCTCCTGCTGGGTGTTTCAGACGGGAGTGCTGGAGGATGCGAGGGCACGGCGGCCCCGGGTGTGGGGGGAGCGTGGGGGGACAGGGATGGGCTCTGCAAAACCACCGCGGGATTGCAGAGAGAGACCAGACCAGGAGGTCCCTGCGGGGCTTGGGTGGCCGGAGATGGCTCTGCCTCTGCTGCCTCGAGGGAGGGAGTTCCGCTGTCGGGCTGAGATCCCGGCACATCCCTTGGGAATTACGTGGGGAGACGGGGCTGTGTGCGTGCCGTGACCTGGGCGCTGGCTGGGTGCTGGGTGCCATCCCTCTCCTCTCTGGAATCCCTCCGTTATCCCCATCCCTTTCATCTCCTTTCCCTTTCTCTTTCCCTGCCGCTCTCCTTCCCACACTCCCCCTCTCAGCACCTCTCCTGGACCACACATCCCCACGCGCTGGAGACCTTTCAGACCCAGCGACTCTTTCAAAGGCATCCAAGAGGCCCCCGGGGCTCCAGCCCACCAAATCAAACTCAAATTTGCAGCTTATATGCAAACACGATGTGTGTGGACGCCGAGGCTCTGCTGGCACACACAGCAAGTAAACAGAAACACATGGCTGAGCCTGGAAGAGCAAGAGCCCCGGCTGAGAGCGGGGTTTGGGGAGGGATTTGAACCAGCAGCACCCAAAGGGGTGAATCACGTCCCACTGCAGCTCCACGGGCACTGCCAGGCTCAGTTCCCACTCCTGTGGCCGTGGCAAGGCTGTTCTTGGGGGCTCGGAGCGAAAAATGGGGGGAAACTGAGGTTTCTGCTCTGCAGCTGAACCGAAAACCACAAGGACAAAGTCAGACAGGCTCAGACCCAAAGGGAGCATCTCTGCCATGTTTCCTTTTCTGGTTCGTTGTGCAAATGCTCTGTTCCACGCGAAATTAAAACCTTCCTTTCTTTCTTGGGGGCCGTTCCATAGCCTTTAAAGGCTTTTTCTCTTTCTTTTGAGGCTGGGAGCAATTTCTCAGGCAAAATGCTGCTCACCAAAAGCACGTTTTGGATCTGACAATGATGAGACAAAACATTTAGCAGCTCCAGAATTAAACTTGTTACTGGCAAGCCGTGGTGCAAAGCATTTCAATGTTTTTATTGCATCCATCCTGCCTCCTCTTTCCCTGTGAAGCTGCTGCCTCAGTGTGACCCATGCCAGCAGACAGCTTCACACATTTGCCAGCTTTGAACCTCCGATTTGTGAAACCAAAGAAAACCTCTGCTCTTACACCGCTAGCGTGGCTCTCCCACTCCACCTTCCTGTCGCCCGGAGATGCTGCTACTCCTTGCTTTATATTACAATTTTCTCACCTAAAGTTTCCTGAAATGTGTTTCTGACGCTTAAAAAAAAAGTCCAAAAAAAATTTATAAAGCTTCTGGCCCTCCGGCACTGTCCCTGCTGCATTCCAGATGTTGTGGTGTGTCCCCCTGAGATGGGGACCCAGCGGTTCGCGAAGGACATTCCCTTTATTCCCTGGAGAGCCTGCGCTATCCAGCAATGGGATACATTTAATTTTTTGCACAAGAGCACTCCCCCTTTCTAGAATTTTCACCTCTCTGAAGCGGACAGGGTGAGGGAGGAAAAAACCTCCCAGCACCAGCTCTCCCTTTCCTCCCTGCTGCCTCTCCCTCCGGAGAGCGGTGCCGGGCGCAGCTCCCAGCCCCAGCATCCCCTCTCCTCGGGGTTTCCCGGCTGGAAAATCCCGGTGACCCCTCGGGGGAAAGCTCCAGGAGCTGGAGAGGGGAGATCTCCATCAGGGAGCTCCTGGATGCCTTTCCAAGTGCAGGAGCAGCCACAGCGGGGTGTGCTTCCCCTTCCTAAGCCGGGAGCGAGGACACGCAGCTTCCGCTCCTCCCAAGGAACCCTTTCCCGACTCTTGGCCGTGCTTCCTCCTCCTCCTCCTCCTCGCCTCATGCTGTATATTTAGTCCCGAACCCTCCTGCACAACTCCCGAGGAGTCCTGGCAGTCCCAGCCCTGGCAGGATCAGGGCTGGGTTGTCTTTGGAGCAGGGAATGCTCCGTCCAGTATTAATTACAGATAATGAGGGCGGTTCCTGGAGCACAGGATAATTAGCCTTGCCACGCTGGGGGCTTCCTTACAGCTCTGCCTCCACACGAACAAACGGGATTTAGCCGGAGCAGCCGATGAAACTGATCCAAGGAAAAGCTCCCAGGGACGCCAGAGGAGGGCAGAAGGAGGCAGAGGGACACGGAGTCACCCGGAGCCGCCTCTGATCAGCCTGGGTGTCCCCGCTCTGTGGCTGGGCTGTGCGTGGCCCTGGGGTGACAGGCGGGTGGCTCTCGGCTGTCCCCTCGTCCCCTGGCTCTCGGGGTACCCAGGCGCTGCCCAGCCCCTCCTTTCCAGGGGTGCCTTTGGAAAAGTTTTCCCACACCTCTGGTTCAGAGCAGGGACAGAAGAAAAGGGAGATAAGGGCTTGCATGGGATGTCTCTCTTTCCCCTCCACATCAAAGCCCCGAGTTTATCACCAGGCTCTGGCTGGGAGGGGAAGGGGTCAGGTCTGTCTCACTCGGGGACTTGGCCGAAGTCTGGGGTTTAACCACTGTCAGAACTGCTCTGCCAAATTTTCTCTGCCCCCCAGGTCTCCCTGAGCCTGGTCTGGGAGCTGCTGCTGGGGTCCTGCTGCCCTGAGGTGAGGGGTGAAGGGACAGGAGGGAACTGAGGGTGCAGGTGAGGGGTGAAGGGACAGGAGGGAACCGGGGGTTCAGGTGAGGGGTGAAGGGACAGGAGGGAACCGAGGGTCCAGGTGAGGCTGTGGCTGGCAGTGCAGCTCTTTCCTCCCCATTCTAAGGTGGGATCGTGGGAAGCCCTGGAGGCCTCCAGCTCCAGCGGCCCCTCCGGCAGCGGGGAGATGGATGGGTTCAGGATGGAGAGGAGGCAGCAGGGGGGAGCTCGGCCCCTTCAGGAGGAGGATGAAGCACAGCAGGAGGTTAAAAGTCAACATCTTTCCCTTTCCCAGCTCCTCCAGGTCAGAGGGAGCTTCCCAAGGTTATCAGCTGGGGTCAGGCACTGGGAGGAAGGCAGTGAGAGTTTGGGGGCTGGGGTGCCAGGGCAGGGGGCTCAGCCCCACTCAGGGACAGCCACCCCTGTGCCCAGTGGGACCATGGGGACAGTTGCCATGGCAGGCATCCTCATTCCCTGACCCGGGAAAGGGCACACACAGATTCATGGATGCAGAAGGGGGACCAAAGCTCCCGGCTGGAGGGTGCAGCACAGCAGAGAACACTCCGGGGGCTCTGCTCAGCCTGTGGGGGACCTGGTGGGGACCTGGTCCTGCTGTCCCCAGTGCTGCACCGGTGCCATCGAGGCACAGCTTGTGCCCCGAGCCCCCTGCATCCTGCCCGAGCTCTGGGGAAGCTCTGCAGAGCCCTCTTGGCTCGGTGGGTGTGAGATGAGGCCCAGACTCCGCTGCAGTTGCTGTTTTGATGTCGTTAATGTGACAAGTTGGATTAATTAAGTGCCTTTGGAGGCGTTCCTGCCTTTCCCGGGGCTTTTACTTCAAAGGGAGGCAAACCACGAGAGCATCTCCCTCCCTGAAATGCCTCTGGGTGCCATGTCAAGGGTTTTTGGGAGCATTAAAACTCTTCCTACTACTAAATCTGAGGTCTAGCCCACAACAGCCATAGGAACAGGACTGGAGCTTGCCCTCTTCCCATGTGGGTGCTCCCCATTTCCCACCGGACTTGCTGTGCCCCCAGCTCTGCCCCAACACCTCAGGGAGCAGCTTCTGTCCGGCACTTTCTCCCCTGGCTGTGACCTGTGAGTCTGGAAACTTCAGGAGAACGAAGTGGCTTTTTTTTAAAGTCCCCAAGAGGCGGAAAACTTTCACACTCCTGCTGGGTTTGTCCTCACAAGGTTTCGGAGTGTTTGGTAGCAAAGTACGGCTCTCACAGAGCTCCCCTCGCATCTGTTTCCTTTGCCTGTGTGTCTGGCAGAGTCTTTTGCCCCAGTTTGCTGATTTTGTGACCGTGGCCTTCAAACCCCCTCTGGAGAGGACAGCAGCTGCGAGAGGAGCACTCACCTGCATTGGCAGAGAGGAAAAGTGTTTTACACTGGGGGAAGTGCTGCTTTTTATATCAAAATAGCACCTGGGAGCGTTGCCCCGTGGCACGGAGAGAGCCCTGCCCCAGGGAGCCTCCAGCCTCACCTGGCAATAGCAGAGAGAGGTGACAGTGGGGACAAAGTGTCCGTGCTGCCCCTCAAGCACATCGGGGCTGAGGTGTTCCCAACCTGCTGCTGTCCCTAAAGCCCCGGGATGGACCAGGAGTGGGGATGTGCAACAGCAGCCGATCCACGCTGGCAGCTCGCTCCTGGCTGCCCCAGGGCACAGCCGGGTGTCACTGAGCCTCCCTGACATCCCTTCAGCCGGCCCTGCCCGCTGCCAGCACCACGGGGGAGATCTGACATTAAAGGTGCAGCACAGCAAAGAGCAAAAGTTGGAGCAGGGAGCGCACAGCTCTCCCCTCCCTTCCCCAGGGAGTTCACTCCTTATCTAGCCCCACTCCCGTTTCCTTCTGGGATAAACCAGGAACGGGTGGATTGGGTTTCCTCGGCTTTGCAGCCGATGTGGCCAGCCCAGACCACCCCACAGATGGGGAAGGGCTTCCCAGTGTGTCCGTGCTGGATGGAGAATCAGCTCCGGGGCCGCGGCCGCCGCGCCGGCAACGCTCTGGAAAATTCACTTACCGGGGCCTCCTCATCGGAAGAAAAGCGGAGGCACCGGGGGTCCAATTACAATGTATTTAACATTTCTGAGCTCAGCGGGGCCTCGCTGTCTCACAAGTGGGTCACGCAATCAGCCCGGAGCTGCAATGTCACACTGGCTCCGGGATTAAGTGTGGTGTAACTGGAGCCCCGAGCTGGGAGGGGGAGACTTTTGTCAGGCTGTGATTGCAGAGTGGGAGCAGGGCTGGGATGAGCTCCCTGACCTGTCCAAGGGCTCGGCCGAGTGTGGCCAGAGGATGGCCCAGAGGGCTGACGGAGCAGTTGAGTGGCACCGTGTCCTCACGTCTATTTTCTGGGAGCTGAGCCCTTTTTGCAGAGCTTTTGATGATGTCCCCGAGGGACAGCCTGGTGCTGCTGGGTGGTCTGGCCTGGCACTGCTGGATGAAGAGATCTCCACTTGCAAAGCCTCAAAATAAATGGTCATCACAGCTCCTTTTTGCAAGAAAGGTCACAAATGTTGGATCTGCCCGGTACTGGCTGAACTGGTACTCACTGCCCTTGTCTTCCCCCCTTCCCAAAGCCCTGCTCGTGTTTCTTGTCCCCACTGCAGTAATGTCTGTGTGTGGGGTTTCCTGTGGTGAAGCTGCTGGGGGGGTACTGGGTTTGTTTGTGGAGGGATTTCTGACTCCTGCCACTGCCACAAGAGAAAAATGAAACAAAACCCAGAGCTGAAGTGTCATGCCACCCCACGAGAAGGAGAGTGAAACACACATCATTTTCGGTTGACCAACATTTACTTTACACTTTGAAATACTGAAAAGTTGCAGCAGCATCATTTCCCAGCAGGGATGAGAGGTGGTGACTCTGAAAGGCACCAACCTGCCCTGGCTGGGCCATTTCCTTAAACGTGTGTGTCCGTGATGGTCTGCACAGCTTCTGCTCTCACAGAAACCCCACCTTCCTCTGCCTGGCATTTTGGGAAGCCCAGCCTGTGCCATGGAGGAACACGTGCCAGGAAGGGCTTTGGAGAATGTCTTTCCAGGTGTGCAGGGAAAGGAAAACCCTCGAGCTTTGATCAACCTACAATTTGGGGGAAGTGCAAGTGAGAAAACAACTGCATTTCCTTGCTCAGAGAGGGGAAAAAAAAGGTTGGAATCCAAGACTCGGCTTTGCTGGGCTTTGCTTTGTTCTGTGGCTCTGCTTTTCCCCCCGAGCTATCAGATTCTTTCCCCCGAGGCCGCTGGCAGCTGTGCCGGCTCGGGAGGCACCGTGTGACCATTGTGTCAGCACAGATGGACACACAGACACACAGACACACAGACACACCGACGGCCGCGGTCTCAGCGCTCCCGGGGCAGCCCCGAGCCCAGCCTGGGGCTGCGGGAGAGGGATTTCGCATCCTTTCTAGCACGGTCCCAGGGGTCAAGGACTGCGGGGAAGCGTGAGCTGTTGTAGTAGGAAAACAGGAAGCGCTGGTGGCTGGAATTCGTGTCATTGAGCGTTTCGCGTCCCAGGGAGGTGTGGGGCCGGGGCTGGTTGCATCACCCTGCTGGAGGCTCCAGCAGCCGCACGCTGGGTGTCCCTGTCCCTCCTGCTTTAGCTCCAGGGTGACCCACTCGGGGTGTGCCATCACCCCTGACATCCCTCCATCCACCTCCACGGGGGCCAGGGCACTCTGGATGCCACCAGGGAATGGGTTAGGATGCTGCCGTGACGGCTGGGTCCAGAGAACAGCCCCGTGTTACCTGTGCTCAAACATCTGCGGAAAATCTGCCCCAAAATCATCCGCCAAAAATGCCGAGCAGCCCTTGAATAAACCGCGCTTGTGTTTCCCGGGGAAACAACGCTGCTTGCATTGTTTGGGGCTGAAAGAGTGTCCTGGAGAGCCTGGGAGCCCTTGGAAACTCGGGATTTCTGTAAATACAGAGCGGCAGCTGGGAAGGGAGAACGGGCAGTTGGTAAGGAAGGGTTCTGTCCATCTCCGGGTGGTGTCACAAGTGCTTGTGCTGGCTGATGGGGACTGCAGCTTCTTGTGCCGGGTCCAGGTGAGCTGCAGAGGGCTGTGCAGGACCTTTGGGGGCTGCTGGCTGTGAGCTGCACCCTCCCCAGGGCACACCCGGGCACCCCCGGGCACACCCGGGCACACCCGCACCCCGCTCCCGGCCCCGCTGCCCCGGCTCCCGTTTCCTCCCCGGGGCAGCCGCAGCGGGCGGGATCGGTGATTTATTAATGAAGCGGAGGGACTGTGCCGCTGGGGCGTGCCAGGCGGAAATGTCTGCTCCGAGAGATTGGATAACCCTCTGGCCCGCTTCCCTTCGCAGCCTTCAAACGGCCGCGGCTCCCAAAAGCACCATATCCTTTTCCTCCCCCTGCCAGCTCCCTCCCTCCCTCCCTGGGCCAGCCTGGCTGCAGTTTGGCGTCTGATCGTTTTTTTGTTACGCGATCGTTTTTTTGGTTGTTTGGTTGCTGCAGGATCCGTAATTGGTTCGCTGCAATCGATGGAGATAATAGATGTTGCGTTCCAGTTGTTCTGGGAATAAAGCTGTGTTTAACTCGAAGGAACTCCAGAAGTAAACAGGCAGGGAAGAACCGGCTCGGGGAGGAGTCGCTCGTGGGCTGAAACCTTTCCTGGGAAAACTGCAGCCAGGAGCAAATATTTATGGCTGATCTGTAAATACCCGTGCAGGAGGTCTGAGAGCAGGAGCCGTGGGCTGTCCGTGTCCTGCTGGCACCAGGACCTGTCTGCAAGGTGCTGACAATCATAGAATCACGGAATGGTTTGGGTTGGAAGGACCTTACATCTCATCCATCCCACCCCCTGCCATGAGCAGGGACACTTCCCACTATCCCTGGGTGCTCAAAGCCCCGTCCAGCCTGGCCTTGGACACTTCCAGGGATGGTCAACCTGTGCCAGGCCCTCTCCACCCTCACAGGGAAGAATTCCTTCCTAATATTTAATTTAATCTCTCCTGTTTTCATGTAACACCATTCCCCCTTGCCCCATCCCTGCCTGCCCGTGATTCCAGGCATGGAAATCTGGTGTCCAGTGGCACTGCAGGGTGTCCAGGGGTAACCCTGGGCCACGGAGCGGGGCAGGAATGTGTGTGCTCCCTCACGCACTGCTGCAGCTCCTGCCTGCCCCGGCGGCTCCTGCCCGCCCCCGTCAGCACAAACTGCTTCCAGGAAACGGGCTGGGAGAGGAAACGAGCGCTGATGAAGAGTCCCCTGGTGAAAAATGTGTTTCTACAACCGTTAGATTATTTTGTCCTTGAGAGGCAGGGGAGGAGATAACGAAACAGCCTCGCTGCATTCCAGCCTTGGCTTTGGGGACGCTGGTGCTGTGCTGTCCCTGTCTCTGGGGGTGCCACATCTCCCCCTTGTTCCTGGCAAGCCCCCCCTTTGCCCCACACTGCTGTGGGAGTGAAAACGTCAGGGTGACAGCATCCAAAGAGCCAAACCCAGAGCTGTCTTTTGGGAAGGGACCTGTGGAAAAATACAGCCTAATTTAAGGGGTGTGGAAGTGCTCCCTGCTTCGAACCCCGCGGGGTTTGTGCCAGGGACAGCAGTGCCTGGGGGCTACCCAGGATGGCTCAGGGGGCACCACACAGGGACAGGCAAGGAGCAGGGACTGTCACAGCCACGAAACACCCTGTGAGCACCTTCCAGGGTGGGCTCAGGCATCTGGTGAGGCTGGAGGGGAGCTGTGCCCTCCCAGGAGCCTGGGGAGTGTGCAGAACTCTGGCTCTGCTGCCTCTGGGGCTGCCCTGAGCTCCTGCGTGGGTTGTTTCCCGTGAGCTCCCGACAGCCTTTCATCTCCTGCACTCGGGAGTGCCTCAGGCCAGGAAATTGGGGGATGTGGCCGTTCAGTTCCATGTCGGGATGCCTTTTGTGTCCCCCCGTGGCAGCTCCCAGCGCAGGGCTGCCCATCACTCCCACCCCGGGGTGCTGCAGCACCCACATCCCCGCGGGTCCTGCTGCTGGGGCATCCCGTGGGCGGCCAGCAGCAGTGACATTCCTTTGGAGATGGGACGTTTGTGCTCAGGAAGGCCTGAAAAAAGCCAGGGACAAAGGGGGGAAGTGATGGTGGCTGCGTCTGGAGTTATCTCGCTGCCGCACTCGCGGGGGCCGCTGAGTGACAGCGCTGCTCGGTGCGGCTGCGGAGGGGCAGGAAACACTCATCTCCTCATCTCCTCATCTCCAGCGGGCCCTTCCTGCCCTGCCCGGGCGCGGGGATGGAGCCCAGAGCCCTTCCCGGGGGTGCCCAGCATCGGTGGGCACTGCGGAGGGAGAGCTGTGCCAGCACACGCTGAATTTCCTCAGCCAAAGCCCAGTAGCCACGTGGGCTTCTCCTGTATGGTGACATTGGAGCATCAGTGCCTTTTACCCAAACCAGTTTGGGTAACTGGAAACTGGGGAGGCAGCTCCAAACAGCTTGGGGAACCCCAAATCAGCCTCTTCCCACCGTTCCCTCCCTCTGTTAGCCCGTTTGGATCAGGGAATTCCTCTGATTCGGCTCCTCAGATAGTGAGGGAAGCTGTGGGGTGGGAGAGGGCAGGGAATTGCAGCTGGTGGGACTCTGGGACAGGGGACACACCGGCCTGGCCGTGCAGGAGCCAGGAGAAAATGCAGCCCAGGGAAGGGATCCCCCAGCACAGCCCGAGCTCAGGGTGCATTGTGTGCTCTCCCCTCAAATGGGAAGTGAAAGAGGAGCAGCAAAAGGATGTTTGGCTTAACCCTGTCTGCTTCGGAGTATCCTGTGATGAAATGTTGCTTTACAGCTTCTTCCAGAGCCTGCCCCGCTCTGGATGCCAGCAATGCACCTGGGACTGCAGCAGGAACAAAGGGATCTGTTTGCCCTCCCTCTAGGAGTGGAAGAACCTCACTAATATTTTTTGGTTGGAAGGATTAGTTTTTCCACCGTGGAAAAAAAAAAATAAAAGTGGTTCTCTTTCTGCTAATAATATTTAGGACTTCTCGAGCCAAAACCAGCCCCAGAGGCGTTGGCTGGACTGAGCTCTGGCTTCTCCTGCTCAGGCATGCAGAGTCTGGTGTCACAGGGCTCTCAGTGGGACGGGAATGAGGATTTCTCCTGCCCGTGTGCTCAGAGCTGTGCACAAACCCCAGGTTTGTGGAGAGCCGAAGGAAGGAGTTTATACAGCACAACAAGCACGACAGGAATCTGGTTTATCAGCAGAGCTGATTGAACTCTGCCAGGCTGTCCTGGTGTTTAAGGTGCATTTCAGCTTCTTTCAAACACGGGTGTTTTACAGCTCCCTTGTCAGCCAGGTTGGTGTTTGAGCCCCTTTGGTGGGGATTTCGGGGCTCTCCTTTTTGGGGGGCTGTAGCCAGGCCCTGTTCTCAGGTAGTGAAAACACCACTGCTGGAGAATCCGCTTTTCTTTTCGGGTTCTTTTTGAATTATTTGCAGCCACAGAGGCTTCCACAGCGACTCACAGATTTGAAAATGTGGGTGGTGTGTTTTCAGTGACTTTTAGGTGTCCGAGAGGTGCCACAATTTGGACCTGTGGCACAAACACCCCTAAACCCGCTGTGCCCAGCGAGGGGCTCTGATTTCCTTCACTGCTCCCACAGCCTGGATGGAACCACCTCTCTCCGAGCTGCTGGTGGCAGCTCCCTGGGATGGGAATGTCACAGCAGCTGGCTGCAGACCTGCCCCAGCCTCTGCGCCGAACACTTCTACACTAACAACAGACTTTTCTAGGGCCAAGTTCCTAAAGTCCGGCGAAAACAGGGCTTTGTCATGGAAATGCTGAGATGACATTAATGGCAGTGTCCTGAACGCAACTCTAATTAAAGAGAGGAAGGAGAACTGAAGCAGGATGTCCTGTTTGGCTGCCCAGGATGGAAAGCTTGTCACAAATAAAGTGCATTCTCGTGCTTTGTCTCTGTCCCTCTGCACGAGGCTTTCCCAGATTCTGCAAGCGCTCGTTTTCTTATCTCTCCTGGATTCTTGTTTCTTTTCTTTTGAAAGGGCTCCTCACGAGGATGTTTTTTCTCTCTGCCCACCGAGCTCTCCAACTCACCCACCAAATAAATGTCATCTCAAACACAAAGTGAATGTGCTTTTTATCCCTTGAACACAACCACTCGGGCACGATTGGCTCTGTGCAAAGAAACTTCCCTACTAACGTTGCAGAACGAGCTCTGGCAAGTGAGCAGGGACAGGCAAATCAGAGCTGGGAGAGAGATGGCAAATGTTTCCTTTGGAAAACAGGCTTTCCACGGGATTAGCCCGGGGTATGTCACAACCAATCTCTGAGCTGCTTCCTACGATAGAAAAAGAAATCAAAATCAAAACAGAGGAAAAAAAAAAAAGGAAAGAAAAGGAATTAAGAAGTAACAGGCCAGTGATTTCTCTCACTGTGTGCCACAGAAATCCTGATCCAACCAATTTTTGTGCTCGTACAGAACCAGCTGAGTGCTGCTGGCTTTGTATCTGGGACTAATCTCAGCAAAGCTCAGGTTTAAGGCTGACACTTGAGCTCAAAGCAGTGTCCCAGCAGCGCTGTCCTGCAAATCCAGGATTAAAGACCCGGAGTGTTTGTGGAAAATGAGACGATCCGACCTGAACTGTTGGTTTGTGCGGCAGGAGGAGCTGGGCACGTGAGGAGGTCCCGCTCCAGTGGCTCCGTGCCTGGGGCTGATCCCGATGTTGTCGCTCCTGCTGTGACACTGGTGCTGCCCTGCCCGGAGCACAGACCCTCTCTGGGCTGCTGCCAGGGAAGCAGCAGCTCCAGGGCTGCTCTGCAGCCTGGATTTCTATGAATAAAGCAGCTGAAGGCTCCCCACTGGGCTGGCACAGCCTCCAGCAGCATCCCTGAGCCCTGCATCCTCCAGGAGCAGAAGGAAAGTGATCTGCTGTAAATTGAAGTTGGGTCATTCCCAGGGTTTCTTCCAGACGAGTTTATCTTTGTTGGGGCACTCAGGTGACACTCGGGGCAGAAATCCCAGTGTCTGCTCAGCCCTTTTTGGGACTGGTTCTGTCACTTTGGGTGGGCAAATGAAGGGCTGGGGAGGGAATGAGCCTTTTCCAGCCCCACAGGGAGCTTGGCAGCCCTGCAGGTGCTGTGGGGCTCAGCTCTGCCGCTCTCCCCGGCCTTGCACAAGCACTCAGAACCCTGTCCCAATCTGCCCACCTCGGGAACAGCCTGCCTGGTCCCACCACTGCAGGGCTCGTCCCCCAGCCTGGCCTGGAATCCCAGAGCCCGCGCTGTGACTCTGCCAAACCCGACCTTCCCCTGAGGGGAACAAAACCCCTCGTGGTACCCAGCCCCTCACATCCAGCTGGGCTCCCCTGGACTTTGTGCCTTTCCAGGGCTGCTCTGCAGCTCCCGCTGGGAGGGTGCATTCCTGAGGAGCTGTGTACACATGTCCTGCCTGGCTGGCACTGGCCTGGAGCCTGTCCCCACCCCGGGAGCCTGTCCCCACCCCGGCAGCACCACGGGGAGCTGCTGCTGTCACGGGCACTGGGGGAAAGTTTAGGCTCCTCATTACTTCGGGTTAATGAGTTACCTTCATGCACCAAGGTGGGAGGTGCAGTCCCTGCACGCTCCATGCTGGGAGCTCAGGAGGAACAGGAATAAGAGCAGAAATCTGTGGGGCTGGCAAATTGCCACCAGTTTGGTGTAATCCTCCCTTTCTCCATACCCCTCTCCTGCTGCTGTTCTGCGCTCATCCCGGGCTGGAGGTGGGGATGGGCTCCCAGCTGGGCTCCCCCGATGGAACAGACCCGTAAATAGGACCTGAAACCTCACTCAAGCCTCAGCTGGGGGGGAGTTTGGTCAGGAAGTTTTGGTAGTAAAGGGTAAAACCGTGTGTGGAGCTGGAAGCAGGGTGAGGGAGCGGAGCTGCTGCACGGGGCTGGAGGTGACAGCATTTCCTCAGGCACTGACTCATCCCAGCGCTCCCCATGCACCTTTGCCCAGTGCCAGGCTCTGCAGACGTCTGACCTTAGCAGAGGTGATGCCTGACCCCTTGGGGACCGATTGTGTTTGTCCCTCTGGGTCTCTGTTGGCTCTGGTTTGTCCCTCCGAGTGCTGGTGGGAGCATCCCTCCAGCTGCACTCACTGAGGACGGACAGCTTCAGAGAAGAAAAGTGGAAACCTGCCAAAATATATTTGGAGACGCACAGCTTTAGCACTGAGAGGTGATTTCATCCCAGCTCGGCTGGGAGGTGTCTGTGTGTGCTGTCAGGAGGGTCACCAGGCCCGCTGAGCCCCTGGGCAGGCGGCAAAGCTGCCGAGATAAAACCAGGAGAGAGGCAAAGAGAGAGCTCAAAACGATCAGTTGAACCATTAGGCCACATCCATCCTTCTGCAGTGATCACAGAGCAGCTCCTCCGGGGAGAAATTCGGCCCATTTTGTCGAATTAGTTTCTCTCCTGCCGACGCTCGCTGACATTTGCTGCTGACGCTGCCCAGCCGCGGCCGCACGCCCCGAGCAAATATTTCCCTTGGATGAGAGAAAAACTGCTCCGAGGAGCTTGTGGGAGTGTGTGGGAACCCAGAGTGGAGCTGGATCCCCCGTGCTCCCTCGGGGCCCTGGGCAGTACCTGCAGGCCTGGAGGGAGGCCATGCCTTGGCTGCGGGATGGGAGCTGCTGGCCTGGCCCTGGTTTGGGGCAGAAACCCCTCAGGCAGGTTTGTGCCGGGGTTTGGCACAGGTCTGGCTGATGTGGGGACAGGAGGGAAGGGTGATGAGTCCCTCTTTTCCCAGGTTTGCTCTGGCAAGAGCTGGGAACCATGGGGAGGCGCCAGCCTGTGGCACTCGCCTTCATCCTGAAGTGCTTAACGCCCTTGGAGATGCTCAAATATCCACACAAGGTTCAACCTCAGTGTTCTCCAGCTCTGGAGCTTCCTTGGAAGCTTGTCTTGGAAATCTGGCTTGCGTGGGGGGAGAAGGAAATACAGAGAAAAATACACTGTGGATATTTAAGGCCTACTAAATGGAGAGTAGTGCTGAGGACTGGGGTGGTTTGGGTGAGACCACACAGATAATGTTTTACACTCAGTCAAGCCCCTAAGACCTCAGTGCACATCCTCTTCCCAGAGGAGCTGGCAGAGAGGGTTTGTGGTGTCCTGTAAAGGGACCAAAACGGGGCCAGTGTCAGCTGCTGGCCACCTAACAGGCCGAGCCAATGCCCTGCCTGCTTGCACACACAGTGCAAAATGAGATTTTGGGGGAGCAAGGCAAAGGGATCCTCTAATCCCATCGGCCGAGTCTCACCCACCCCAGCAGCATGGGCAGCGCTGGGGAGGGACGATGAGAAAAACGGCAGATATTTCTCAGAAACAGCCAGGGAGCGTCCCTGGTGGGCAGGAACTGCTGACAGGTTTGGTTTGGGTGCCGCCCTTCACCTGGGATAAGTAAGAGAGGGGAGCAGCCGGAGCTGCATCTGCAGTCACTGAAGGACGGCGCGAGCGGCCCCGGGAGCCCTTTGTCAGGAAAAACCCTTTATTACTATATTTGTGCAGGCAGCTCTGAAGGCTTCAGACCTTTATTCTTTCAGGCTTTTAAACTAAAGGTCATTTTTCTCTTCCCTTCCAGAGGGGGGAAAAAAATAAAAAAAAGAAAAAAAAAAAAAAAGAGAGAGAAAAAAAAAAGTGAATTCCTCTTGACGCAGATCCCCTTCCCCTCTGGATGGGAGTTCAATTGTTCTTGCAAGCAAACTCCAAATCTGCCCCTCGCATTCACTTCCTTTTTCCTGCCCGAAAGGAAACAGAGATTTCTGACTGTGTGAACTGGTCCTTTATTTAAGGATACAAGAAAATAGCTAAATGCTAATTCAGTGTGGATCTATGCACTTTAGCATGCGGCCCGGCAGAACAAAAGAAAGAGAAACATGTCCCCGCCCTTCCCAGTTGAATTGTAAACTGCCCACTGGTTTGAGTATAATGGGTATTTATGAAAGTTATCCTAAAACATTTACTCGAGTCCAATGCAAACCCAGACCCCTCAGCCAGGAAGTTTTTAGCTACCAAAAATAATCACCAGGCCCTGGCTAATATTTTTAACGACCGTGCGTTCTTGGGAATTTCCTCTTCCCTCCATGGAGATAAGTGATTAAACAAAATAAAGGCAGTGGCCATTTTGATAGACTGCGACGTGTCAGAGAGGAGAAATATCAACAGTTCTTTTTTTTTTTTTCTAATCTTTTTCCTAAGTCCTGACTTCTGCATTCACTGTCTGACTTTTAGGCTGAATTCCACTTCTCTGTTACGCTGCTGAAATCCAGCGAAGTCAGCAGAAAAGCCATGAAAGTTTCCTGGGTAGGACTTTTAAGCCAAGGTATTAAATCCACTAATGGGAGACACTTATCTCTTCCACGCCTTATTAATTTTATAGAAAGGACAGGGAGCTCTGTTCAGCCGGGTGTTATTTGGCTGGATCAGTTCTGCGGAGCACCATTAGTGTAACATCCTGTCCATTCTTCAGGTCTTCTCCATGGAGACCTCCTCTGGACTTCATCCCACACAGCCAGATCAGAACCAGCCCTTGGAGTGCATTTTTCCCGTGCACAGGGTTTTTTTCGAGGTACAAAACTTTTAATCAGTTGCAAGTGTTTTGTTCTGCCACTGGGAAGATTTAAAATGTCAATTTTTTTTTGTCTACAGTGACCAGTAAGAGTTGCTGGGACAGAGATTGTTGGCTGCAGGCAGGGAAGAGGAGGAGGAGGGCTCAGCCCTCAGGACTCTGCTGAGGATGGAATAGCCCAGAAGTCACCTTTACAAGGACATGGAGTGACAGGAGAAGGAGGAATAGCTTTAAACCCAAAAAGGGGAGATTTTGGGAAGGAATTGTCCCCNAGCTTTAAACCGAAAAAGGGGAGATTTTGATTAGATTTTGGGAAGGAATTGTCCCCTGTGAGGATGGGGAGGCTGCCCCTGGATCCCTGGAAGTGCCCAAGGCCAGGTTGGAGCACCCTGGGATAGTGGAAGGTGTCCCTGCCATGGCAGGGGGTGGAATTGGACTTTCTTTAAGTTCCTTTCCAACCCAANTCCAATCCAAATCAGTCTGGGATTCCATGAAATAAAGGGCAGGTCTGTGGTAGCCCTCACCTGATTGATTGTTTGGTGTTACTTTTGGCAGAGAATTCAAAATGCATGTTTTGGATCTTTGCTGAAAGCAAGGCTCTGCATTTAGGATTTGGACTCTGTTGTCTAAGACTAGTAAAAATAAAAGAATGTTTGCAAATGCATCCATCTGCAGAGATATTCCTGGTGCAAGAAAGGGGCAGCTGGATTAACTGAGTGTCATTTTTGCAGTGGAAAACATTTTCCCATCTTTCTGTGGTGGCGGGAGCTGGCTCCAAGGCTGACACCAGGGGTGTGCAAGGACCACATCTCCTCACACCTCAGGGAATCTGGGGGGAATGGGCAGGGTTCCCAGCCCAGCAATAAGTCCAGGTCCCTTTTTTGGTCTGTGATAATTTTGCTCCACAGGGATTTGCAGTTTTACAGGCCGAGACACCAAACCCCTGCAGCGCAGGGCTGACCCATCCTGTGTGTCTTCCCACTGCCCGCAGGTTCCTCAAAGATAGGGCCTTGCTCAAATACTTTCTGAGTGCCTGAATCCTCTCTGCAGCCAGGGGAGTATCTGTGAGTGATACAAGCTGCTCCCCCAGGACAGCACCGAAACCTTATCTCACACCACAGGGCAGATAACAGAGCCCTTTACCACGCTGGCTTAGCCAGAGGGAGGCTCTGGGCTTTTTCTGTCCTCCCTGCAATCACAGAAATCAGCAGCAAGGCATGGCCATGTCCCTGATGCCTTGAGAGGCCACCTGGGAACAGAGACCAGACAGGAATAAGGGAATAAAGGTCGGGATTTATTGGAAAGGCCTTCAAAGGTGCACCCTGGGGATCCAAGGGCTCCAAGCTGGACCCCAAGATGGACAAGTCACGAGTTCCCCACACCTTTATAGGTTTCGTCCATTTGCAGATCAGCATAAATTCACCAATTAAAACTTTAGCTACTGATGTAATTTCCCCTCTGCTTGCCCCTTTACAGACTTTTGGTTTACACATTTTGGGACAGGACAGTCTGGGTGTCCTTGGAGAGCAAACCCAGAGAGGTTTTGGTGTGTCTGTCTCAGCACGAGAGAGCAGCAGCTCGCAGGCTACAAGGCACCTCAGAGTTACACACCGAGCAACACAGGACTTGAGAAATATAAGAGTTAAAACCTAAGGCATCATCCTCACCTTGGGGACCCCGGGTACCCTCAGACCCCACTGCTGCCGTTCCCTGACATTTGCTGCCCCTGTTCAAGACACCAACTTGCACGGTATTAAACCTCTGCTCCCTGTCTCCCTCACTTTCTCCCCTAATCAGGCTTTCCTTGAACTCTTGGTCAGGAGTGAGAGGAGAGGTTGAGCCCTTGGTCTGGCTCAGATGAAGCATTCCAAGGGCTGTGTGTCACTCTGCCCACCTGCACGGGAACTGCCCACCTTGGGTCCTACCAGAGCTGTCCCAAGACACTGCTGAAGCACCCAAACCTGCACCCCCAGCTGGAAAATGGGATTAGGACCAGCTCCTTGTGCAATGTGATGTCCAATATCTAGTTAGCATTTTGCTAGCAATTAGCTTCTGGTGTTAACGAGCAGCTACTTGTAACAGCGGGAGGGAGAGAAGGCCTTGTGGATGTCAGAGACCTTGGAAAATGTCTTTATTGCAGAAGGGGAGGCTTCCAGGAGGAACGAGGGACCTGCACAAAGTGAGTGGCTGCTGTGCTCTGGGGATCTCAGGAGGTCACCTTGGGGTGAGGGAGCTGCCAGGGCGCTGCAGCCTCAGTGGAGATGCCAGCAGGAGGTTTGGGGACACTGGCAGGTGCAGGCAGAGGTGTGGCACGGCTGGCATGGCCGGGTGTGTGGCACCAACCCCCTCTGGCTCCCTCCTTCCCTTTTTCCCTCCCTCTCACACCGTGTCTGAGCCCTGGCTGCCTCCCAGGTTTTTCCCCGGGAGGACAAGATGAAGCGTCACAATTTCAGATTCAAACCCATCCGTTCATCCGGCCCCTGCTGACCTCTTCCCGCTGCAGCAGCCACTGCTCAGGGCTGCAAACCCTGGGTAAACAGGAAGAGTTTTCCACACATCCCATTTCACTCCTTTCGCTCCGTGCCCGGCTCTGCGTGTGCCCAGAGGTGTGGGTGGGTGCTGTCCCCGTTGTGACCCCCATTCATCCCAGGACAGGTGGCACAGGGCCAGGCAGGGCTCCTTGTGGGTGATACAATTTGGGTGTAGAGTTTTGGGGAGAGTTGTGGAGCTGCTGTGTGCTGCAGGGCTGAGCCTGTGCATGCTGATGGTGGGGAGAGCTCTCAGCCCTGGAGCTGAGATCCCTCATGTGGCACGAGCCATCCTCGTGACCCCTGTGCCTTTCCACAGGGAGCTGCTGCTCAAAACCATCGCTGAGAGGAAAAGAGGGAGACTGAGCCTCCCTGCAGTTAATGTGAGCACCCAGGCCCTCGTTTTTGGCTCGGGGAGATTCCCCTGGACAGCTGTGCTCCCACAGATTCCCTCAGCCGGGAATGCCTGCCCACTGGGAACGGGGCACACCATCACCTGCTGCTGGGGAGGATGATGGGCAGCCTCTAAAAACCCTTTCTGCCAAGGAAAACAAGAGGGGGCTTTCTTTAGCCATGCATTTATATAAATAAACACAGGAATATTTCGCAGCTCCCGGGGGATTTGCCCGGAGCACTGTTCTGCTGAATCAGGGTGGGAGAAATTCCGTGCTCCCCGTGAGCCTGCGCAGGAGCTGCCGGCTCGAGCTGGGGACACAGCTCTGCTCCAGGGGAGCCCCAGGTGCCCTGTGGCCCTAAATCCGTGCCAGCAGAACCCACAGGCTGCTGTGGGGTCTGGAGAGTCGAGAAATAATTTCCACAGCCCTCGTGCTCCAAAATGCCTCTGTTTTCAGTCTGGATTGAAGTACTGAAATCCCATTAAAAACTGTATTGCTCCTGCTTTGGTCGCCCAGAACTGAGGTCGTGCACACATAGAGATTAAATTTGAAATTCAATCAGTTTTGCACCAGAATGGGCTTGAAAATTAGGGCATCAGGGCAGCTGTTTCCACACTTCTCTGCTGCCTGGCCCTGAGGAGAGCACCTTTGTCAGGTGGTGCCCTGCAGGTTTAGTGGCCCAAACCATGCACCGCTCTCTTTCCCAGCACAGGCACGGTGTCACAGGGGTGACAATAACCTGACTGAGCATGGCCTTGTAACCCAAATTTCAGGGCGTCACAAATACCCCAGAAGGTGCTCCATTGGTGGTCAACACCAACCTGGCCCCTCCTGAGGAGGTGGCCACCAGCCCTGCCATGCTTGGCCCAGGTCCCTGGTGCCGTGGGGGTCCCCAGTGTCCCCTCTGAGGGGGACTGAGAGGTGGCTGCGGTGGGAGCTGCCAAAACGTGCCCCGGTGAGGCGGGTGGCGGGTCCCACCCATCTCAGGCCTGCTCCCGGGCTCAGGAGGGAGCCCGGCCAAGCCGCCCTGTCCCTCCCCGTGTCCCCAGGGCCTCGTGGCTGCCTCCTCTCCGTGTCACCCCCCATGTCCGTCCCGGTGGGCTCGGTGTGGGGGTCCCGCCCCGCGGCCCCTCTCCCCCTCGGGGCGGCCGTGTTTGTTCTCCTCGCGGCGCCCGTTATCAGCTCACAACACACACAGGAAGTCCTGTCTGGGATTGTCCATCCCCGGCCTGATTTATACAGGAAGAAAAGCATAAAAAGCCGCCCTTCCACCTCGGCAGCCACCTCCTGCCTGTGCGCGGCCGGCGGCCGGCCATGCCGGGGACACCGGGACGGTGCCCGGGGACACCGGGACGGTGCCCGGGACTGCCGGACCCAGGGTGGCCGGGCAGGGATGGCCATGGGGAGCCACCGGGGAGCACGGCGGGGCTGCTCCCGGCACGGCGGGGGACAGCGGGGCACCCGAGGTACCGCAGAGCCACCGCGGGGATGGACGGGATGGGACGGGATGGGATGGGACGGATGGGATGGGATGGGATGGGATGGGGAGCTGGCACTGCGGGCAGCGGGAGCGCGTCCTTGCGAGCTCTTGAGTGGGTTTTGTCCCTGCTCATGCTGGTGGGAGCCTTGGGGGTGGTTGAACACCCAGCACGGAGTGAACAGGGGTGTAGAGCAGCCTCTGGAGCCCACAGGGGTGTGAGGCATCCCTTGGAGCCCACACGGGTGTGAGGCATCCCCTGGAGCCCACACGGGTGTGAGGCATCCCTTGGAGCCCACAGGGGTGGGTTTGAGGCATCCCTTGGAGCCCACAGGGGTGTGAGGCATCCCCTGGAGCCCACAGGGGTTTGAGGCATCCCCTGGAGCCCACAGGGGTGTGAGGCAGCCTCCACCTGCTCCCGGCGAGGCTGGATGCACTGTCAGCCACGTGCTTTGCTCTCAGCACAGCCCAGCCTCCAGCACTGTTATTTTTAAGTCACCCCACTGGCACTCGGGCTGTTTTCCCGAGGAGGAGAAGCCAGTGGGTAAATTTTACCTCCTGTGCGTGCAGAGGCTGCAAACACTTGCACGAATTCCTGTGAGATAGCTGGAAATTCTTAGCTAATCTCTTTTTGTTCTGTAACTCCCTTTTCCCTCTGCCTGCTCTCTGGATACCTCTGATACATCCCCACGCTGTCCGTCCTCCCCCCTGTGCTCCCAGCCCTCTGCTCTCCTCGCTGCGCTGCCGAATTCAGCCCCAGACCCGGGTGGGATGTGGGGCAGGACAGGGATGTGGGCAGGGACTGTCCTGGCTGTCCCACCAAGGCTTGTCCTGACCAACAGCCCAGCCTGGATCACGCTGGGTGTGCACACCAGGAGCTCAGCAGAGCCTCCCAGATTTCTAACCACGGAGCTGGGTGGTTTTCGTGCTGTTTTCCTGTAGGTCCCGCTGTCCTAATCTGTGACATTGCACAGTGCAGGCAGGAGGCTTTCCAGGGTATTTTGGGATAAAGGAATAGCTGGGATACCCAGGCACTGTCTGGCTGTGCAGGAATATGGAGCAGAACCACGCTGGTGAGGGGCTCTTGTGAGGAATAACCCAGCACGTTTTTTCCCAGGGTCCAGCATTCATGGAATCAACTCACTGAGCAGAGACTCAAACGCAGAAAGAAACAACAAGGTTTTTTCAGTGATTAAATTAATTTCAAGCTGGATTGGGGAGGTCTGGCAGCGCTTGGGAGGCTCTGGAAGGCCGTTGTGGCTGGAGCTGGAGCATCCTCAAAAATCCACCTCTGGGCAGCAGTGGAAAACATGGATCTGCCCCGGCAGATTCTCACTGCTCCTCTGTGTGATCTGCCCATGGAGCTACTCCCCCCTCTCTGCCGTTCCACCACCAGCTCTCCCAAGTTTCCCTGGAGGTAAGGAAGAGAAATTGAATCTGGTCCGGAGGCTCATTTGAGCCGTTTCCCAGGCTCTGCTGCTGCAGATGGGGCTGGCCCGGGGCAGGCAGATTTACAAACTGCAACAAATTGGGGTAAACGAGCCCTCCCCACAGTCCCAGCAGCAGCAGGAGGGCTGGGAGAAACACCAGGGAACAGGTCCCAGACCAGACAGGGAAACAGAAGCGTCTCTGCAAACAGAAGGGGGGATCAGAACTGTTCTTTCCTCTCTCCCAAAGTGAGCGCCCCCATGCCTGTCCTGCCCCCAGCCTAGGGCAGGTTCCTGGAGCTGGAGACTTTCTCCTGGAAGAGAAGGACAGAGCAAAAATTTCTTGTGTGAAAGGCTCTGCCGAGCTCTGCCTGTAATGGTGAAGGGACTGAGCCATCCTGCAGCTCCCAGCTATCCCACCACACTTCCCATGTGCTGATTCACTGGGAAAGGGGGGTGGGGGACCACCGCCGTGTTTTGCCGGGAAATTTCACAGAAAGCCACAAAATTCAGTTTATTCCTGGGTGGGATGAATGATTTCCCAGTTTTTACACTGCAGCCATTGCTGCCTCCTCTACATGTAAATAAAAATCCAAGTGTGCCTGTAAGGGAAAATAAAACTGGCTATGGGATGGTGCCCTGTTCCTG
Source organism: Daphoenositta chrysoptera (assembly GCA_013397915.1). Classification (NCBI taxonomy): domain Eukaryota; kingdom Metazoa; phylum Chordata; class Aves; order Passeriformes; genus Daphoenositta; species Daphoenositta chrysoptera. Next base: position 2,794,340 of record VZRO01007026.1, read on the forward strand.
CATTTGTTTTTGCACAGCTCCAGCTCAGCTGCTGGCTGTCCCCATGGGCACCTTAAGTTATAACACTCTGCTCCTGAGACAATTAATGCTTGTGAAGTGCTTACTCAGGCCAAAAAAGAATCACTTTGTGGGGCTCAGGTCTCGGTTTTAATATTCAGAGTCCTGAGCCACTGGTGACAACAGAGCGAGAGTTATGGGTCAAGTCCTTTTCTTGGTTTGACCTGGTTTTATCCCACTGCCATCAGTGGACTCCTCTAGATTTCCACTGAGATAACTGGTGTGCAGCTGACGCAGCTGAGAACAATATGGGCCAGAACAGAATAGTGGGAGGTCATTTTCCTCACAGAGCCCTGCAGAACAGGGGCTGCTCCAAAGCTTAAACTGAGGTGTAAAGTTTACAAACAGCCTCATGAAAAGCCCGAGCAGAAGAATTTGTCCTGGAACAGCAAAAGCCATTCCTCCTTTTTCTTTTTTTTTTTTTTTTGTTGAGAAACACCAAAAATTCCCTCTTGCTTTAGCAAGTGCTTCCAGTTCTGTGCCAGACCCCCGTGGAGACCAGTGGGAGCCCATTGTGTGCCGCAGGTATGGGGTCAGCCACGGCTTGGGGGAGCTGAAAAGTTTTGCATCAGTGTGTGTGTCACTGTCCTGCCTGTCCCTGTCCATCTGTCACTCCAGCACCTCTGGCCCCCGTCTGGGGAGTGCTCGTGTGCCTGGGCACGTCCCGTTTTCTGTCAGGGGCTGGGAGTGCTGCTCTCTTCAGAGCAGGTTCCTGATGGGGGATTTTAATGCTGATCTATTAACTCTCCTCTGTTAACCTTTCCTTTTCTGTACCCCCCACCCCAGCCCCAGGTACCTCACACCCTCCAAGCTCTCCCACCAAACAGGGAAGCGCTTCCAGCCCTCAGCTCCAGCCCTCAATCCACCGGGGATGCTCTCAGGGGGATGTTGGATGCCTGGGCAGGTGCAGTGGGCTTGGCAGGCTCTAGGAAATAGGGAGGTGGGTGAAAATCTCACCTGCACAGCCAGCCTGGTGCTCAGCCCCAGACCTGCTCCAGGCCGTCCCTCCCAGCTCACGCCGGTGGTAAAACCAGTGCGAGACAAGGAGGTTTTGACATTGTTAAATCTAAGAGGGAGGTTGGGCAGAAACATTTCTCTGCTGGCCTGGAGACAAGCATTAATATTAGATGTCGTGGGAGTAGACTGCTGGTGTGCAAGGGAGAAAGCTGTGGGGGAAAAATGTAAAACATCGGGCAAGGGAGGACTTCGAATCCAGGCGGCCGTGCAGGCAGGAGCCAAAATCCCCTGCTGCCTTTGTCAGGAGCTCGTCACACTGACATTAGCAGTGCCAACAGATCTGATCTTCCCCCACTCTGAACTGGCATCACTCCTCTGCTTCCAAGGGAACTTTGCCAGGCCTTGTCCTGGGGGATTTCCCTCCCAGCATAATGAATATTAGCACCGAAGACACAGAACCCTCCCTGAGAGCAGAGGATTAAATGCTCTTTTAATGGGCTGTATGCAGTTCTTTAGCAGCTGACACGGGCACTTGCTGGAGCAAAGATTTGACCCAATAAATGGAACTGGAAAGGAAACGTTTTGCAATTAAAATACTGGCAGAATTTTAAAATGCTCAGTGCACTCAGGGAGTAGCTGCCTATGGCTGAGAAGGCTCCAGTGGAGTCCCTGGAAGGAGTGTGCTCGGTCCTGTGCTGGGTGGTGGTGTCCTGTGAGGAGCTGAAGGATGAGTCCATCCTCTTCCTCACCAGCAAATTCACACTTGGAATCCCAGGCATTCATGCAAAGGTTTCCGGGGCAGTGAGGGACGTTTGTCCTTAAATGAGGGTGGGTGTGTTATGGTAAAATAGCGTTGGGGAACAGCAGATGGGATCACAAACCAGGGAGGTGAAGTTGGATACACCTGGGAGAGTGTGCCAGGTGCATCCTGTTCTCCTGGGTTCTTGGGAAATCCCAGCCTTGAGCACTGGGAAAACTGCTGGAGGGGATAAATTCTGTCCAGCAATTCCCTTCTGCTCTGCTCAGCCCCTGCTCATCCCCCAACTTGCTCAGCCCTAAAGGCTGGAAAAGCGCTGGGGGTCTGCCTGGCTTCCCGCTGGGATCACAGCAAGGTGAGGGAGGATCAGGACCACAGGATGCTCCTAAAACACCCACAGTGGGATGGGGATGGACCTCCCCGTGCCCTGCCACGGGTGTGGCAGTGTCTGTGCCCCTCTGGCACAGCCCGGGTGTGAGCGCAGTGCCGGTGCCGCGGGGACTCTGCGGCCACCGCCCTGCTCTCATCCTCCACCCGCTCTGCAGGGATCTTTGGGAGTGCCCAGGGAACACCAGGTCCCTCGTGGGCAAGGGCTGGGTCGCTGCTCTCTGCCTGCCTGACAAAGGGAGTAACGCCGGGCTGTTTCTGTCCTCACAGAAAGAAACCAGGATGCTCCTCAAGGACAGGATCCCTGCCCAGGACACCTGATGGAGCACCGTGGGTGAGGTGAGTGTCTCAGCTGCAAAATGAGATCCTGTGCTTTCAATGTGGCCACACAGAGAAGCTTTGCTTTCCACACGAATTTTGCAATTATTAGACAATAATTCAGGCTGTGTTCGCCTCCCCGGTACACCAGAAAAAAACCCAGTAACGCTCTCTGCATAACAAGATAATTAGTGTGCCTCCAAGGCTCTGGGGAGAAGTTGCCTGTGCTGATGAAATTAAGGGAGCCGAAATCATTCCCCAGAGGTAGGATGGGTCCAGAGGGTGAACAAACCCGGGTGAGATGCTGTGTAAGATGGAGCTGCACTTCCACCTGTGCCAGCAAGCCTTTCCTTGCTGCTGGGAGGGATCTCCATCTCCACCAGCACTTCCCAGAGAGGATTCCCCTCATTCCCTCCTCAGGGAGGATCCCACCAAAGCTCCTTTTACACCTGAGAGCCCCAAGCACCCATCAGCTTCCCCAGAGGGTGCAGCACGGCCCGAGACAGCTCCAGCTCCATCAGCAGCCCCAGCGTATCCCTGAGGAAATAGAGGGGATGGGCCAGTGATCTCAGTTGTTCTTTTGGAGCCATTATTGTTGAACTGGTAAATATTTCCTTTAAATGCTTACATGCTTTCAAAAAAATCTACAGAGCTTAATGGGAACAAATATTCCCAGGGGGCTGTATCCTGCCATTCATTCGCACATCAGATCCCTGCTATCTTTAAGAATGGTTCTGTGCATGGGCAGGCGCCTAAGTCATTTGAAAAACAATAACCCTCTGTGCTCTAATTTTCCAGACAAAAATGTAGACAAAACAAGTGGCAATTTGGCACAAACCGAGCTGCTTTGATAAATAACCGGGCATTTAAGAGGAGAAGCCTGTAGGCAGCTGGGATCAGGCTGCCCGAGCTGTCCGGGGCAGGTGTTGGGCAGCCGGGGCCGAGCCCTGGGTGTCACCCTGGGGAGTCCCTCGGGGTCCCCGCAGCTGGGGGGGCTTCCAAGGAATTCTCTAAGCATCCTTTCGGGCTGGCTGGAAAGCTGGCGGTTCATCACCGGCTCCTGCAGGACTTGGCTGTTGGAATGAGCTCGGGGGGATTAACGGGGCACGGCGGGAGGGGCTGGACCAGGTCTCTAACCTAGGGAGAGGCGATGTCTCCTCCTAAAATCCTCTGTGCTCGTGGTGGGGAGTGCGGATTTGGGCAGTAATTTTTAGTAAAGAGAATTAAATTTGCCCTGGCCGCTGCGCTGGTGATGGAGCATCCCCGGGGAGTCCGGACACCCCTGGGCGAGGGCCCGGGGCTGTGCCGGGGTCTGTCGCTGTTAATCCCCTGCCCACCCAGGCGGGCTGGGCCATCGGGGGCCGCGTGTCCTCGCAGCGTGGGGCAGTGGGGCCGGGCCGTGGGGCTGGGGGCTCATCCTGCCGGGGGGCCCCAGGTGAGGCTGCAGATCCGCCCCGGGCGGGGGTCCCCCGCAACCCCGGCTCCATCGGGGCAGTGCGGCTGCGACAGCGTTTGGGGGACAACACCGGCGTGTCCCCACACCCCGGGCTGGGCTTCCCG
>VZRO01007026.1:2799190-2818358 GCA_013397915.1 Daphoenositta chrysoptera
CACCCGTGTTCCTGCAGCTCTGGGACACCCGTGTCCCTGCAGAACCCGCAGCCCTCCGGGACACCCGTGTCCCCGCAGCCCACTGCGCGGTGTCCCTGCAGCCCCCGTGTCCCCCCGGACAGTGCCACAGCCGCTCCGCGGTGTCCCCGTGCCCCCCGGGCAGTGCCACAGCCCCTCCGCGGTGTCCCCGTGTCCCCCCCGGGCAGTGCCACAGCCCCTCCGCGGTGTCCCCGTGTCCCCCGGGCAGTGCCACAGCCCCTCCGCGGTGTCCCCGCATCCCGGCCCGCGCAGGGAGCAGCCGGAGGCGGCTGGGACGGAGCATCCCTCCCCCTGCGGCTGGGGCTGGCCCTCCCCGGTGTTCGGCTCCGGGGGCACGGGCCGGGTTTGGAGCCGCGGTTTCACCTGCAGGACCAGGCCGGGCTGTCCGGGGAGCTGCAGCCGTGGCGGTCCCGGCAGGGTCAGGGCACCCGTCGGTCCTCTCATCCCTCCGCAGCCAGAGCACGATTCCTCCTGCTGGAGTTTTCGTCCTGGTTCCGTGGGCAGAGCAGGACAAAGTGCTGCTCACCTGCTCCGTGGGGTGTGTTTCCCATCGGGTGCTGTGGCAGGTGAGGCAAGAGCAGAATGTTGGGAATTTAAGAGAATTTTGGGAATGGTTCTGGCTGGTGGGAGAGGGACCGCCAGCCTTGCAGGAGCACGTGGCCAGCTAAGGAGGCTTTGCTGACCCCTGGGACATAATTTCACTTGCCAGACCACTCTCATTTGAGAGGCTTGAAAGGCAGAGACAAAAAAAGTATTTATTTTTCCTTGAGCATTAAGGAAAAAAAAAATTTCCTGAAGTTCTGTGCTTTAAAAAAAGCATAGACTAGATGGAGGCAACAGGTTGGAGGATCTTCAGCGGCTTGAAAGAGGTTGATGTTTATAAACCCATAAAAAAGACAAGTCTAGGCTATCTTATTTTCTACTTCTACAGCTTTTTCTGGCATGAAGCAACCATAATTTTATGACCCAGAGGGATCCTCTGAGTGCTCGAGGTAGGGCAGTGCTGCTCCAGTTCGAAGTGAAAAAACAAACTCTCTGTATTTTAGGCTCGTGCCCTGTGTTTTTTGCCCTCCCCACAGCGAAAGCTCCCATGGCAGCCGCGGGAATCCTGTGGGAGGATGGAGATGGTTGGCAGAGTTTGACTTCCAGGCTTCAGGAGCAGCACTGAGAGCCCGGGGATCTGGGGCTGTAGGGAAGTTTTGTGTCCCAGTATAGCCCTGGGAAAAGCTGGTGGAGCAGAGGGGAGCTGGTGAGTGTCTGTGCACCAGTGTCCTTGGAATGTCTCCAGGAGGGCTGGGGAGAGGGAAAGCTTCTCCATTATTTTTAAAAAACTTTCATGCAGGACAAGCAAGATTTGCATTCCTCATGGTGGAGGTACTGTAGATTAATCATTAGGAAATTAAACTAATGGCTGTGTTTGAAGGAGAATGGAAGATTCCAGCCTTTAAAGCACCAAAATCCTCCTTCAATCCTCAGGGCTGGGCTTGTGTGGAAATCTGCTGGGATATTTGATATTTGACATTTGATATTAAGGAGCAGGAAGGCACCAGGCTGGTTTCCCTCCAGATGTGAATCTCCATCTCTCCCTGCCTCAGATTCTTCACCCACACCAAGGAAAGGACAATCCTGAGGGCCTTGGAGAAGGGCTTGGAGACCTGCAGGGTCTGCAGGTTTGCCATGGTTATTAGTAACAACCTGTCTCAGAGGTGGGATTTATCCCAGTGGAGTTTGGTGATCAAAATCAACTTTCCAGTCCAATCCTGCCCCAGAGCACTTGGGGATTTTAGAAAGTTGATTTGCAGCTCACCATATCTGCAGTCTCAGAAGGAGGCTTCTTGTTGTGTTGCCTCCCCTTTCAGAAAGTTTAATCAGGAGGACTGATTCTTTCTTTAATTGGTGCATATTTGAGGTGGGTTTCTTTATTTCTTCCTCCTTCAGCTGCTGCCATCCGGAGGCCAAGTGGTTTGTTTAAATGAGATGCTGTTTAAATTGGATATTGTTACTGACCCTCTCCAGCCTTGTTTCATATTTGTCCTCTGCTAGAAAATCAAAAGCTCTGGGGTTGTGCCTCAGAACCGACTCTGCAGATGGCACATATGGCCCTTGCAGCGCTTCTCTCTGTCACGAATTTGTGTTTTAAAGAGAAGAAGATCAGATTTCAGTGTGTTATGTGGTGGGAAAACACAGCTTTACAATGCTGTGTGCATTAAGAAATGACGGGCCATTGTTTTGCCCTCTCTTCCTGCAATTGGCAGCGAGTTTCAGGCAAAACATGTCCCTTCCCTGCCCCTCAGCACAGGGCTGTGCAGGCCCTGGTGCCCTGAGAGCATCTCCAGGCATCCCCCGGGGTAAATCAAGAATAATTCCTGAATTGTTGTTGTGCCACGGCGATGAGACAAGCGGGGCAAGGTGGGTTTGTGCCTGGAGCAGCTCCCACCTTGCCAGGGCTTTGTCCCCGTGGCTCTGTCAGATGTCCCCAGCTGGGGAGGGACACCTCAGAGAATCACAGAGTGAACGAGGTTGGAAAAGACCTTTGAGATCATCAGGTCCAACCTCTGACCTAACACCTCCTCATCACCTAAACCACGGCACTGGGTGCCACGTCCAGGCTTTTTTAAACCCATCCAGGGACGGTGACACCACCACCTCCCTGGGCAGACGATTCCAGTGCCCGATCACTCTTTCAGTGAAGATTTTTTTTTCCCTGACATTTCCTCGTGTTCACAGTGCTGCTCTCCTGCTTGCAGGGATCCCCTCTGGAGGACGAGCCATGCAGTAGGAGCCAGCACATCCCACGGACGAGCGGGACATGTGGAGCCTCGGCTGCCTCCTCTGGGGACTCCTCCTCATCCTCAGCACCACCAGCACGGAGGGCTTTGCCCGGGCAGGGTAAGGCCCCGTTTTATCTGCACCTCTCAGGTGTGTTCTCCACCCATCAGGGCGAGGCACATCCTCTCCCGGGGAGGAACAGCCCTGTTTGGCTCTCCGGGCTGATGAGGAGATGGAAAAACCTCTCCCAGGGCAGGCAGGGCTCAGCAGCCCTTTGCTGGTTGTTTGCTTTGTCACTGAAGCTAAAAAAATCTCTCAGGGGAAATGTCCCAGCTCTGTTTAACTCCATGGAGGGACACAAAGAGGGACACCCTTGGCTTTTTGTCCGGGAGAGTCAAAAGCTCATCAGGCCCTGAGCTGCTCAGGAATTATTATTGTCTCTTGCCAGCACATCCTTCATGAAAATGTGTGTGAAATCCTGCTGTGACACAAATCAAGCCTTGTGCACAAGCTGTCATTGGGGATGAAGTTTCCATCGTAGGAGGATGCAGCTCCCAGCTCTGATGGACATCCAGGGACACAGGGAAGCCCCGGGCTGTGCTCTGTGCTCCTCAGGATGCTGCTGGGACCCACGGTCCTGCAAGCCCAGGAGTGGCAGCTCCAGCAATTCCCCTTCCCTTTCTGGGGAGTGGGTCTGGGAGAACGCCCTGGTTCCCAGCACAGCCTGGGCAGACACAGCTCAGCTCCTGCTGGGTCTGAGGAAACCCAGAGCTTGGTGCCCCAGTTTCTTCCTGGGCAGAGAGGAGCTGGAGCTCAAAACCCGCCCCCAGACACAGCTCACATTTTCTACAAAGTTTGTTTTTACACTGAAATGCTCCTCCAGTGTCAAACCTTTCACATTCTGTCCAGGATTGAAACCACAGCTGAATTCCTCGCTCGCACGCACAGGCTGCAGCTACAACTTTATTCTGAATTTTACAAAGCAAACAATTGCCATTTAAAAATTGCGTTTTCTATAACATTAATCATGAGGCTGAGAGGAGGTTTCTGAAGTTAATGGAAGCCATCTGATGTCCATGCTAATTCCCAGGCTTTTTATTTTAGTTTCTAATTGAGCTGGGAGGCTGAGACAAGTAGATGGGTTCCTCAGTGGGACTGACCTGCTTGGGCTGCAAATTGGTGAAAAAAAGGGTGTTTAACCAAGACCACTTTGGCTGTTAACCTTGGGAAAGTTTTTGTCTGGATAACACTTATCTTAGGAAGGCTGGGGAGTGCCTTTTATCCAACCTCTATTTTTTTTGCGGTGAGCCTGACCCTTCCTGTGAAATCATTAATTTCGTGGTGACCACAGGGGCATCCGTTTCAGGAATGCAAAAGTCTCAGAAAGGAAAAATCCGCCCAGAAAGTGAGTGATTTTCGGAGAAGGGAGACAATTAATGCAACGAGTAAATCCTCCCTAAATCTGGGTCCCGGCTGCTCCCCGGGGACAGGGGAGGAAGCGCCCGCGCCGCTCGCGGTGCTCCGGAGTTGTGTCACTGACCCGAAACAGCTTGGAGTGGCTTCCCGGGTCACGGGGGCCATCGGGCACTGCTGCCCGCTAGCCCTGGGCAGAGCGGGGTGTGGGGCCGTGTCCTGGCGGTGGCACTGACCGCGGGGTGCGGGACTGACCACGGGGTGCGGGGCCGTGTCCTGGCGGTGGCACTGACCTCAGGGTGCCGGGGCCGTGTCCTGGCAGCGGCACTGACCTCAGGGTGCCAGGGCCGTGTCCTGGCAGTGGCACTGACCTCAGGGTGCCAGGGCCGTGTCCTGGCAGTGGCACTGACCTCGGGGTGCCAGGGCCGTGTCCTGGCAGCGGGACTGACCGCTCCGTGCTCAGCCGCAGGGTTTGCGCCGCGGGGCCGCCGAGCCGCCCGGGTGCCCGCGCCGAGTCCCACGTGCAGCCCGTGTACCAGCCCTACCTCACCACCTGCCAGGGCCAGCGCCTCTGCAGCACCTACAGGTGAGCCCACCTGCCCGTGCCACGGGGGCTGGGCCGGCCGAGATCCTGCTCGCCCCGCAGGGACGGGGTCCCAGCTCCTGGAGCCCCCCGAGCGGCTGTGGGAGCGGGATGGGGGTTTGGGGCAGCCGGCTCAGCCCATCCTTGCCTTGCAGGACCATCTACAGGGTTGCCTACAGGCAGAGGTCCAGGCTGCTGCCTGAGCCCACGGCCTCGTGCTGTCCTGGCTGGAGCAGAGCAAACGGCCACGCGCTCGGCTGTAACAGAGGTGAGGAGCTGCTGGGTCACCCCGGTGCCACTGCCCGTCCCCAGGCCCCTCGTGTCCCTGCAGGGGACCCCAGGACCAGGTCTCTTCATTCTGCCTGTCAGTTAGGTTCTCCCTGAATTAAATTTTAAGCATCACAGCCAAATGCAGTTCAATATTTGATTAATTCCCGGTTTTTCTCTCTGCTGCCTCTTGGGCCTTCTTCCTTTGGGATCACCTTTATAGTTACCAGAGGATAAATAAAAGGAGTAAGTCCTTTCCATCTAAATCAGAAGGAGTGGATGAGAAATGCTTTCAGGAGGCAACCAATGCAAACCTCAGCAGCAGCCAGTCTGTCCCCAGAGCAGCTCAGAGCATGGCACCAGGGGCTGCTGCTGCCTGTTGCCCTCCTCCTTCCCATCTTTGCTGCCTGCAGGCCCCTCAGCTTCTTCCCAGGTCCTCTTCCTTCCACCCATCCTGTGCCCTGTTCCCCCTGGGCAACTCAACCCGGTTGCGTGGTGCTGGTGTGTTTTGGGGTGTGCAGACATCCAGGGGGGAGGGAGGGAGCTGGGGACGCCCGGAGCTGCTGGGTGAGGCTGTGCTGGTGTTTCCCCCACAGCTCTGTGCTGGGAGCCGTGCCAGCACGGCGGGAGCTGCGCCTTCCCCGGGAGATGCTCCTGCCCACCCGGCTGGACGGGGCGAGCCTGCCAGACAGGTACTGGCCATGTCCCCCTGTCCCTGCTCCCCGTGTCACACCTGCCCTGCTGCTGCTGGGAGAGCTTCTCCTGGGAGCATCTCAGCTGCCACGGGGCTCTGGGTGTCCTTTGCCCTGCTTGGTGGGGACAGGGACCAGGCTGTGGCTCCTGTCAGACCTTGGGCCATGTCTGCTGCTGTCCCTCTGCACACCCATGCACTCCTCCTCCAGGAAAGGATGGGAAGCCTGGCTCCCAGGGGAGTTCTGACCTCCCCTGGGTTTCCCCAGTGCTCCCAGCCCTCCTGTGCAGCTCTGGCACCCCCGTTTTCTCTGCCAGCTGCTCCGTGCTGGGTTGGTGTGAGCAGAGCAGTGAGCAGCCCAGCAAAAACCTCTCTGCAGCACAGAGCCCTTGTGGGGCCGGCCTGAGATCGTGTGTTTGTGATCATCCCTCCCAGGCTTTGTAAACTCTTGCTGTAAACTAAAACGCCCATCTACTGCTGAGACTAAAAATCCTTAAACCAAAAATATCCGGGGGTGGAGGGGAAGCCTGGTCATCTCCAGGCTCCTCTCCAGCACAGGAACAGCCCGGTGCTCCTCACAGCGCGGGGAAATTGGGCAGCGTGGTGCACACCAGTGCTGCAAACCCCTGCCACGGCGTTTCCCAGCTTTTCCCAGCTTTCCAGCCTCCCGTTAGGCAGAGGAGGAGTGTGTGGCATTGACCCATGCTGGGCCAGGCAGGGCTGAGCCATCGCTGACAGCTCCGGCTCCGGGAGAGAGGATTTTCCCACTGCCTAAAACAGATTCGCCCGGGCGTGGGAAGCTCTTCAGCTCCTTCTGCTTTGTGGGAACAGCTTTAACAACTCCCCCGTGTGAGGAGAGGTTACTGGGTTTTGTACACACTTGAAAGGCTGATAGCTCCTCGCCACAGCTGGCTGGAACCAAAACCCCGGCCGTAAATCCGGGATGAGAGCCGAGCGCTGCCTGCGCCCGCCTGGCCAGAGCTGGGGCGTCTCTGACCACAGCTTTTCTTCTGGCTCAGTTGTGGGGGGAGCAGGAGGAGGGGAGGAGGCCAGACCCCCTCCAGCTTAGGCCAGGTTTATCCAGGGCTGTCCCGGGCACTGGTGGTGCTGAGACACCCAGAGCTGTGCCTGGCACGAACACCAGCTCACTCGGGGGGCACTCACTGGGGTTCCACTGCAGCCGCCCTGTGCCTAAGCCACCTGTCCCTCACCCTGTCCCCCTCCTCACCGAGCCGTTCCTGTGTTCCAGACGTGGATGAGTGTGCCGGCCAGAGCCACGGGTGCAGCCAGCTCTGCATCAACACAGCCGGGAGCTTCCGCTGCGCCTGCCGGGGCGGCTTCAGCCTGGCTGCCGATGACAAGGGCTGCCAGCCCCTGCTGCCAGCGCCTGGGACAGACACCTCCAGCCAAGCAGGTAACCTGTCCCCACATGGAGCCCCAGCTGCTGGGGGCCTGCAGGGAGAGCTGGGGTAACGCTCAGCTTCGCAGGCTGGAGCAGGAGTGGCAGGAGACGGGAGAGGGGACAACAGCCAGAACCCCTCAGCTTCATTCTCGCTGACCCAGGAATGCTTCTCCCACCCAAACGACTTCCCCCGAGCTCAGATCCGTCTGTGAAGGGTGGCAGGGCCTGGCTGTGGCTGGAGGTGTCTGGGATGTGTCTGTTCTCTCCGTCATCATCCTCATTCCCTCAGGGCAGGTCCGGAGCCACGAGGAGCGGCGGGCGCTGGTGACGGCCCATTATTACTTTTGGTACGCGCTGTGACACTTCAAACTCGTACCGTGAGTAATAATGCGCTGTGGCCAGCACGGGCATCACGCAGCAAACATCTGGGACAGCAGGGCACGTGCCCCACCTGCCTCTACCCCTGTCCAGGGCCCTCGGCAGGGACAATCCCTTGTGATCATCCCACAGGGACAATCCCACAGTGGCACTCCTGAGTGTTGGGCGGTTTTTGGCACCACCGGCACAAAAGGCCAGGATCCACCTGATCTATTGTCCTTTAAGCATCACCCCACTGCCTGAAACCCTCCCCACTTTGTTTCAGGTGCTGCAGCAGCAGGAGCAGCCTGTGCCTGTAGCAGCTGGATGAGATTCCAGCAGGTCCAGCTGATGCTCTGGGGGATGATCCCAGCGGGGCAGACCCTGGGGGTGGAAAGGAGCAGAGCTTGGCCAGAGCCCTGCAGCGATGTCTCTCTCCCCAGCAGCTTCCACCTCACCTCAGCAATGGGCTGTTGCTCACTGACATTCCCTTGGTCACTTTTTCAGGTCCCTCCAGTGAAATGAAGGAAGAGATGAAGGACCTGAGGAGCAGAGTGGAAGCGCTGGAGCAGGTGAGTTGCAGCACATCCCCCTGCCCTGCTCCTGCTCAGCCAGCTCCCACCCGGGGCTGTTTGCAGCCAGGGTTTCCCTCCTCCCCGGCTCTATTTTTAACATCCCAGCAGCAATCCCAGCTGTGCTCCCCGCCGCCGGCAGCGCCCACGCCGCGGCTTTTCCATCCCGGCAGCCCTTTGAACACAAGCACGGCCCCCGAGCCCTCCCTGGTGGGTGCTGCATCCCCCGGGTGGTCCTGCTGGCCGGGGGGACACGCTCACAGCTCCCCTTCCCCTGCAGAAGCTCCAGCTGGTGCTGGCCCCCTTCCACAACCTCATGCCGCCGGAGGATGTCGGTGCAGACCCCATCAGCCGCCTGTCCCACTCCCTCCAGCAGCTGGACAGGATCGACTCCCTGAGCGAGCAGATCTCTTTCCTGGAGGAGCGCCTGGAGACCTGTAAGTGCCTGGAAAAAGCAGGGGTGGAGGATCTCCCTCCTGGCCACGGGGAGCAGCTGTGGGCCAGCGAGATCACTAACACATATGCCACTGTTAATCTGGATCTGCCTCAAGCTCAGCAGCCTGTAATTAATAAAGGATGAACACAAACAGCCCATTAGCTTCATTTCAAAGCTGTTTCTATGGCTGCACCATCTGACTGCCCTTGTAGCAGCCGAAAATTGTAGGGCTGGCACATGGAAGCGTGGCTGTGGGGCAGAGCTGAGGGGGGCACTGGGAGCAGCGGGCCCTGTGGGGCAGGCAGCACCTCACAGCTGCTGTCCCTTCCTGGTAGCTCGGTCCTGAGGAAAGAACCCCCGGCTCTTGGGAAATTAACAGTCCAAAAAGTCAATCAGGGAAGTTTAGGGAGCGTGCAGAATTCGGCAGATTTACGAGCCTGGGAAGTTTGAGGCATTTCTTTGGGAAGTTTACAGACCAGTAAGGGCAGCAGAGAGGGTCTCCGAAGCAGCAAACTGAGGAAGGGACCCCAGTGAGAGCTGTCGTGTGTGAAATGGCTGCAGGTGGGGGGTCCTGCCTGGTGTCCCCACCACGGAGAGGGACAGCATCCCCTCGGGTCCCTGTGGTGCTCACCTTGACTCCAAGCAGAGCACAACCGTATGAACAATTCATTTTGATAGGCAGCTCTTTGCAGCTCGTTTTCCCATTAAATAATTCCAGAAACTAGGCATGGCTGGGGCAGCTTGCTGAGTCTTGGAAAGACTCAGGAGAAACTGGTTCAGGGCATACCCAGTCCCAGTTCAGTGCTTGCAGTAATGGCTGAGATGGACAAGAATTCAAAGAACTTGTTTGAAGGCAAAGCAGCTGCAAATAGACACTTAAAAAGCATCTCAGAAAAGGGTAATTACCAGAACCGCTGAGTGTTCCAGCAGGCTGAGTTTTCTAGTAGTGCCCTGCACATATTATTAGTGACAGCACAGAGGAATGTGAGCAGTATCACAAGGTAACATGGATTCGTTCCAAGGGATGACTCCAAAGTCCCGAAATTAATTTCTGCCAAGTCTGTTCCAGCAAGCAAAACCTGTTTTTGTCTCTTTTCATGGTCTTGCAAGCCCCTGTAGGACACAAAGCTGTCCTGTCATACTCCAGCAAGCCCTGAGGCTCGCAGGGTATCCCATGGAGTTACTCAGCCATCCCTGTTCTGTGCCTGGTGGAGCATTTCCCAACTGAATGCTACCCTACAACTGCACTCCCCAATTAGCTGCTCAGTGGGGATGTGTGCAATGACCAAAAAAACCATTTTCTCTCCTTTAAACCATCAGCAAAGGCACCAGGTCAGAGCTCTTTAAGCCATAACTATTTTGGCCCCTCTAAGTCTGAATTACCCTTGATCCAGCAGAGACTGTCACTGGATTTGGGGACATTGTGCACAGGGCCCAGGCAAGGACTGTGACATGCCAGGGAAGTGAGAGTGGCACTCCTGAGTGTGGGGGGACAGAGCCAGCCTGGGGTTGTTTGGCAGAGGGAAAGCAGCAAGTGTGGGTGACATTCCCAGAGGTTAAGCTCAGTCTCATTCTGCCCGGGAAAGACACAAACCAAAGCCAGGCTAACGACATTGCTGAATTTATTTCTTTTCCCATCTTCCCAGGTTCCTGCAAGAACGAGCTCTAGCAGAATGCTGAGGACCTGGAGCGAGCTGAGTGCATCCACAGCTCTTATCTCCCTCTCCAGCCCCAGGCTGGGATGAGGCCACAGCATCTCCAGGAACAGCCAGGGTAGCAGGAGAAGGCTGGGTTCCCATCAGCATCTCCATCCTTCTCTGAGTTCACCTCACCAAAGGTCACGCAGCTCCTTCCAGCCTGGACTCTGAGCCCTCTCCCTGCTGGAGAGGCAGCAAATAAATGCCTTACCTCGTGCCATGAGTGCCTGGCTGTGCCAGACTGGCTGTGTGTGAACTGGGGGGTGTTCAGCTCCACCTGGCTTTTCCTTAGCGTTATCCTGGGATAACATCTCCCAGGGCTGGCTGTGCTGTCTGCCCTGCAGAGCACAGACCTGGCCCGGGCAGGGCAGCTGCCTCCCCACACTCCCTGTGCTTGCTGTCACAGGGAGAAGGTGGGGACAAGTCCCTGCAGCCCCGAGCCAGGTGTCAGGGCAGGGGACAGGTGCAGCTGGTCCCTGCAGAGGTCCTGCAGAGCTGGCTACAGGCGTGGCTGCCCATCCTGCAGCTCCTGTTCTGCTCTCCAGGAGCCCTGGAGCTGGATGGTGCCTGAGCAGGGAGGCTGGGTGAAGCACAGGCCTCCTGCCTCGGGGGCACAGGGTGGGGACAGGGACCCCCCACAGCCCCTCCATCACCAAACCCACCCCCTGCAAGAGCTGAGGGCTCAGCACCCCCCATCCTCCTCCCTCAGCCCCCACACAAGACCAGGAGGCTCCTTTATTTAAATAACCAAAGGTGTAATTTCTTTTTCATTTTTTTTTTTGTAAAGCACATGACATTCTCAGCCCAATTAAAAGTGAACAGCAGACAACTGCACACGGAGGCACCGCTCCCTCCTCCCAGGAGGAGTCAGACATGGCTCCCCTCCCCAGGAACCCTCCCAGGGGAGGCTGTACCCTCCATGACAGCCCTTGATCTGCCACTCTCACAAAGTGCTGGTTTGGTTCCCATCCTCCCACCCCGACCCTTCCCATGCCCTGAGTCTGTACTGTAAAGCCTCTCCAAGGAAGCCCCTGCCAGCACCAGCTCGGCCCAAGGGCTCCTTCCATGGAGCTCCCTGCCTTTCCCAGCTGAGGCTTTAGCCCCAAAATGCCAGATAAACACAACTCCAGCAGCGCAGGCTGTGAGAGCTGGCTGTGCTGGTTACCTGAGTAGCCCCAGGTGGCTTGTCCCAAGGTCCCCTGTGCCATGAACAGGACAGCTAAAGCTACAGGAACCATGGACCTCACCCAGCCTCCGAGGGCATCAACATTCCGCAGCTCCCGGTGCGGGATCCAGCAGCTCTGTTGGTCCATCACCCCAAAGCACAGGGGAACCCCTTCTATCTGGCTGGGGAAGTTTCTGTCCCCCAAAGAGGGAGCTGAAAGCCTTCCAAGCCCTCCCAGCCCCGCTCCAGCTGCAGCTCGCCCACCCCGTGGCTCTGCAGGGGTTTTGCAGGCCTCGGAGAGCGGCGGCTCCGCCTCGCAGAGCAGCAGAGACGCGGGACAGGCACCATCTTTCGGCCAGTGCTGACCATGACAAGTGACAAAAGGAGCACGACAGAGCCCTTGGCCTCCGTGAGGGGCATTGCAGGCACCGGGATGTGAGCAGGCTGAGCCACCACCACGGCAGCGAGCTGGCAGCAGTTTCCCAACGTGATGCTGTTGTGCCACAAGGGCACCTCAAGGGGACAGAACCGTGAGTCCCACTGGTGGGTGGCAGTGCTCTGGGCTGCCCAGGGAGGACACCACACTCCTAGTGCTGCTGAAAAGCCAAAAATCTGGGTTTTCACAGAGTTCTCAGCCCTGTTTAAGCATCAAGGTTGTGCTGATACAAACTGCTGCCTGGTGGTTTCCACCTGGCACATCACGAGCTGAGCCTGCAGGAACACAGGTGCAGGGACAGTCACACGAGGCAGAGCTCAGGCTCCAGGCAGGTTTTTGCTGTCACCCCGTGCCAGCTGCGAGAGCTGGGGGAACTCACCTCTCTGGTCATTGAGCCCTTTGGTAGCACAGGTTTGATGCCTGAGAAATTCAGAAAAAGGAGACATTTCAAAGTGAGAAAATGAACCCATAAGAGAAATCCACTCAAAGGGGAACCTTAGTGCTGGCTTGACACCCTGTGTGTGCCAGTCCGTGGTGCTCCCAGAGTTAGAAATCACTGCAGAGGAGAAGAAGTTCCTTCAGTATTTGGCAAGAACAGACAGGTCCCTTCAGCCACCACCACACGGTGACACCACTGGAGAAGCCTCTAGGATGAGTCCTTTGCCTGGCTTGGACGGCCTGACAGCCTGAAGAGGGTCTCCCTCATGGTGCTGAAGCATCTGTCACTGAGCTCGGTGACATCGTCTGACGTCAGCCCTTTGGTCTCTATTGGAGGCAGAACCTCAACCTTGATTTTGCCTGGGGACAAGAGAGGAGCCTGTGAGAAACCCACACACCACAGGAGCTCTGTTCTCTGCCCTGCTCCCCACCCTGGACAGCCCCAGCACTGCCCTCAACCCTTCCCAGGGCTTCAGGCAGCACAGGTGGAGTTAGATCCCAGCTCCAGCAGCTGTGCCACCCAGAAGAATCCCCCTGTGCCCCAAACTGCCATCCCAGCCAGAGCCTGCCCAGAGCAGGAGGTGGTAACCGATTTTTAATGAAAACACCCCTCAATGTATTTAATTACAGCCTTTCCTGAGTTAACCCAGCCCAGGCTCTGGTGCCAAGTGTTTTGAACTCCCTCCAAACATCTCCCAGCAGGGCTCCTCCTGTTCACCCCAGCTCTGCTTCCCTCCCACACCCTTGGGAACCAGATCTCCACACGGGACAACAGCAGCCCTGTCTCCAAGTGACTCTTTGTTACCTGATGTAAATAGCTTCGTCTTTGGGTTATAGAAGGTGGTGAAGGAGGAATACACCACAGGGATCACTGGGACCTTGGGGAAGGGAAGAAAAGGAGGAGTTACTGGCACTTCAGTAGCTCAGGGCAGGCCAGACAGGCAGCAAATCCCACCCAGCAGAGCTGGCCTGGCTCTCAGACACACAGCACACACACAGCCCCACAAACAACACCCACTTCCACAGGCTGGAACAAGCAGGAGTCAAATGGAATCAAAACCACTCCCCAGAAACCAAGGCACAGGGATACTCAAGGAAGCACGGCCAAGTTCCACTCCAGCCTCAGCTCAGCACTGGCTTTTAGGGCTCCTCATCCTTCAAACCCCAGATATTTTCTGTCCTGCAAACAAACGCTGCAGGATGCCTGTTCTGACAGGCCTTGCCTGCTGTACAGGCACGTGTCTGCGGCAGGGTGGCTGCTCTGCTTTCAGTTTCTAAGAAAAGGAGGCACCAGTTGTTATCAGTTGAGCTCGGGGAAGCTTCAGACAGACACAGGGCCAGGAGGGCAGGCAGAGCTGTTGTTCCAGTGCTGGTAACACAGCCAGGATCTACAGGCAGTGACTCAGGGGGGTGTAGCAGAGGCAGGGACCAGCTCCATGTCATCCTTTCCTCCCAGAGCTGCCAGGCTCTGCCTTGGCAGCATCACCCAGGCAGGAACAGGGATGGTACAACACAGGCTACACCCTGGGCTTGGCCAAACGAACCCAGGAGAGAGAGCTGGCACCTCTTCCCCTTCCCAAAATCCCTGCTGTAACACCTCTCCTGGGGAAACCAGTTTCCCCTGAGGCCTCGAGTCATCCCTGGCACACTGCCCCAGCACCCTGCCCAGGCAAGCACTCTGCTCCTGAGACAGCTCTGGCTGGCTGAAGCTGTTTGCCTGCTCCCCCACTAACTGCTCATGGATGCTGTCATTTTGGAGAGAAAAGACATACCAAGAACTGCCATATGGCTGCCAGGGAGGCAGCAGCTATTTGCACACTGAGCAAGCCCAGATGTTGCTCTAAAGCACAAGAATTAACAATCCTGAATCACCACTATGCTATTGCAACCTGGGGGATTGAGAAATGAATCGACAGCTTTGGGTTTCCCTGGGAAAGCACCCGCTGGGCTCCCTGCCAGGAGCGAGCTCTGGGCTGCAGCCATGCCCCCAGGAAGCCCGGGGCACAGGCACTGCCCTGCCGTGCTGCCAGGAAAGCCTGGAGACAGGGATGGAGCGTGCCTGTCCCTCACACTCCTCCCTCCAGAGGGGGCACCAGGACTGGGGCGGGCAGGAGAGAGCACAGGGCAGCTCTCCACTGTCTGCAGCCACTCATCCCCAGGGCCAGCTCATTCCCAGAGGGATGGAGAAGGCTCTTGGCTGCTGCTGGGCAGCACTTCTGACACCTAACGGTGGCTTACCTGAGTAGGTGTTACCTGGGAACACAGCTCACCTGAGAGCAAACAAACCACACGCTGCAGGAGCAGCAGTGCCACTGCAAAAGCACTCAGGGCTCCCATGTGGGGGCAGAGCACCCTTACCTGTGCCTGGACAGCCAGGTGAAATGCTCCTTTCTTGAATGGCAGCAAATCCCCAGTGCAGTTCCTCGTGCCCTCCGGGTACACCCACACCTTCACCTGCACATGGAGAGACAAGGCTCTGCTCCAGAGATCCACCTGCAGTGCTGGGAAACACCAGCCAGCTCTGCTGAGAGCTGCAGGTGGCTGGAACTCCGTGTGAGCCAGCACCAGGAGTGCCACAAGCCCCCCATGCCACCCCACCCAGCTCCACAGTGACACTCACGTTTTCAGCCACCATAGTCTTGGCCACCTCTGCCATCACCATCTTGGCGCTGCTGGTGCTCTTCCTGTTGATGAAGATGACGCCGCCGAGGTAGATGATGAGCCCCACGCTGCCCATGTACATCAGCTCTTTCTTGCCCACCTGGACACAGTTGTCGGGCAGGACCTCCATCAGCCCTAATGGGATGGCAGAGGGCAAGACCCAGCAGTCACCCCCCCTGCCTGCACTCAGCTGGGACAAGGACAGGGGGACCAGGGACAGGCTGGTGCCTTGTTTCTCTGCTGGCTTCTGAGAGCAGGAGGCTTGGCACACGGCAGGGTTAGTGGGGCAGGGTGGCTGCAGGTGACAGCAGGAGCCCCCAGAGGCAGCTCATTCCCCAGCCCCAGGGAGCCCAGCAGGGCCACTGACACACGTGCTGGGCCAGCACCCCGAGGACAGCAGGACCTGGGGTGCTGCACAGGCCTGGGATTGCTCAGAGTGACAGGAGACCCTTCCCACAACCAGCACTGATGGGGAAGCTGCACCAGGGGCTGCTCGTGCAGGAGGTACAAGCAGGACTTCTCCCAGTGGTGAGCAGGAGAAATCTTCCCCTCCCTCCCACCAGCTCCTCACCCATCATGTCGAGGATGCTCTGATGGTTGGACACAATGATAGCAGGGCCCTCCACCTTGAAGTTCTCCAGTCCCTTCACCTCAAACCTCAGGCCAAAGAAATACTTGAAGGTCCTGACGACAGCTCTGATGATTCTGCAGAAGAGAAAAGCAGTCAGCAGCAGGGCAGGGAGGCGACAGGGGCTGCTATACCCAGTGGGGTGGAAGGAGATGAGCAGCTCTGGGACAGAGAACCTCTGATCTTATTTGCCCTGTGATCCACGCAGTGGTCTGCCCTGCATGGTGCCACATCCTCCAGGAGTGCTGTTCACCTGCCCTGTTCAGTGCCATGGTTCTGGGCTGCCCCAGTGCTACCAGGCTCTTCCTCCTGCAAGCAGCAGGGCCCCACAAGTTGCTCAAACAATCCTCCCAGGAGCTGCCACTCCCCAGCACACCCGACACCCAAGGAAGGCTCTGCCAGCTCTGCTCCTTTTGCAGTGCTGGAAGACGCTGCTCAACGATACAAACAAACCCGGGGTGCCATTCCCTCACGGGGGCCCAAGGAAGGAGGGGAGTGAAGGTGAGAAACACCTCCCTGCACAAGGCAAGGATGCAAGCAGCAAACAGGATGCTCCCCACGTGGCTTGGCAGAGGCCCGGTGCCCCCAGGCAAACCCATCCTCAAGCTTTTGCCTGTCGGTTCCCTTCCCCAGTGGAACTACAGGTCTGACAGAGCTCCCAGCTTTTCCCACCGGGGAGACTCCAGCGGCTCCACTCAGCCATGCCAACACTGGAGCACATTTCCATGCCCTTGTCAGCCCATGGGAGCAGGGCCCATCTATGCCACCCCCTGACCTGGGGACTTGGGGACCCTCCAACTGGGCCAAAGGACACTGGCAGAAGCTGGCAGAACACAGGGGCTATTTTGGGCAGGGGAGCAGCCATTTCCCAGGACAGGTGGCAGAGGAGCCTGCACGTGAACAACCCCCAGGAACAGCCACCAGCTTGGCTCTGCTCTCCCCTAGAGCCGATTCCAGAGCTGACCTGCCCTCCAGCAAGCACCTGGATGTCCTGCCTCAGGGCCACCTGGCAGACAGGGGACTGAGCTTTCCTTCCTGCAGCAGGAGACTGAGGGACAGCATCAGCTCTGTCCCCACCATGGGGTCCAGCTTGGGACCTGTGCAGCACCATCCCCCTGAGAAGCATCCTTGTCACTCAGGTGGGAGGAGAGCACCTGGACAGCATCTCATCCTGGCTTGGCAGCAGCTCCCAACATCTGCTCTCTGAAAGTCTCCACAAACTCCTGAGCCACAGGACTTTCCCCAGCTTGCTCCTACCCACAGCAGGGTTCACATCTCCGTGGGGTGTCCCCCCATGCAGACCACCCGCGCTGGCTGTGACCCTGGAGTTCAGGCCAGGCCAATGCCCCGAGGTGACACTGCTGTCAGTCCTCATTTCAACTCGCTGCAAAGAGCCACACCCAGGGAAAGGACACAGGGAGGTGCATGGAATGCAGGGCTCCCGAGCTCCACAGCCCGCTCCGAGGTTACAGGGCTGCAGCCCAGGTGAGGAGATGGGGTGACAGGCGAGAAGAGGCGGGGTGACACAAACCAGTGAGGTCACGGGGGATGCCAGGCCACCAGGGTGACCTAAATCACACTTCTCCTCCCTTCTGACTGCCAACCAAAAAAGAGGTCACCGCTCTGGAAGTCACACTGCTCAGTGGCTGCCGGGAGAGGCTGGTTATACATTACTCAAGAGCAACCATCCAGCTTCCTCCTGCCAGCCCGGAGCCAGCCTTTCCTTGCACAAGATGTGGCGTGAGCCATGAAAGAGGCAAAGGGGCAGAGCCCAGAGCAGGCAAAGAAGAACGGGGTGACCAGCAGCCCTGCTGGGCTGGCCATGCCACCCACAGGGTTAAAAGATGGATCCGAGTCCACTCCGACCCCACAAGAGGCTTCTCTGCTGGAACAACCCAGACGTGGAGCAGCCACAGCTGCAGAGAGCTGTAAAACCCGTGCACTTATCGCCAGACACAAGGAGCACAAAAAACGACAGGGAATGTGACTTTTCAGTGCATCCCTAACAGACTGAGCGTGAAAGCCAGCAGCCCCCAGATTCACGTGCTCTGCTCCACAGCCACTCACAGAGGCTTGTTTAGGATACTCTGATTTTCAAGGACTGCTGAAGTCTGCTTACCAGATTGGAAGCTCTTAGAAGATGTTTTACCAGAGATAAACAGTTCTATCCCTATCAGACACCCTGGGTAACCTCTTCCAAGTCACACCAGCTTGACACTGGAGCCAGCAGCACAGCAGGAACGGGGTGTTCTGCGCCAGGCAACAACACCATTATCATTGTCTGTCCACCAGCACACACTCGGCTCCAGCCCTCTTTCCCAAGATGGAATAAGTAGTCTGGGAGGGTGGAGAAATAAGGAACTGACTGGATCACCTCAGCCACAGACCTCCCAGAGGCTGGGATACATCACCAGGCTCTTCAGCCAGTGCCACTACACAGAAACAACAGGCTTAAGTTACAGGAAAAGGGCGGTTCTGGCCAAAATTCAGCCCTGGGTTTCAACACGAGGAGTTATCCAATCCTAGTTCTTGTTCCCAAATAATTCCTTGAAGTTTACAGAAAATTTAGAGAGTTTATTTTTGGGGGGAAATAAAAAGATAGTGTCTCCATCACTGACATCACAAATTCTCCCAGCTGCAGAGCTGGCTGTGAGTTGGAAAGCTGCTCCTGAACGAGCCAAGGCAGCCAAAGCTGGAGAGAGAGCCAGGCTGGAGATCCCAGAGCAGATTGCTGGTCCCAGTGCCTGCGACCATGGCACCGGCTGGGATGGGCAGGGCAGAGCCCTCAAGGCAGCACATCAGTGCCCCGTGCCCGCTCCCTCCGCCCTGAGTCCTAGGTGTGAAAGCCACACGGCAAAGCAAAGTCCAGCTCCACCTGCTGAGACGCTGCCAACCTTTGATCCGAAAGGATGTTAAGGCTCTCCTTTCCCCTGCATCCATATAACCTGACACGGTCAGCACAGGTAAAAAGCTGCCTAGGGGAGAGCAAAACCAGGAAATGAGCTGTCCTGTGCTGCCAGCACAAGTGCCAGCTCTGCCCTCAGAATGCACCTTGGCACGGAGAGGAGGTGCTGGATGAGAGCAGCCCCTTGGCCCCTGCCACGGCTGTGCTGTCAGGGGACACAGGGCCGGGCAGCAGCTGCAGGAGAGCCGTGCCCTGGCAGCACATGGCACACAGCCTGCCAGCCTCTGCTCCCGGGGCAGGAAACACCCCAAACACAGCCACCCAGTTGTTAGGATCAAAAGGGACCTTCTAGAGATCATCTAAATCTGCCGCGGCAGGGTCACCTACAGACACAGGTGGGTTTGGAATGCCGCCAGGCAGGGAGATTCCTCACACTCCCCGGGCAGCCTGTTCCAGTGCTCTGCCACTCTCAACAAACACCGCTCTCCTGTAGCTTTCCCAAAAAAGCCACCACCGCTTCCAGGCACTCCATCCCCAAACGCGGCTCGCCGCGGGCTCTGCCACGGGCCGGGACAGCCCCCCCTGAGCCAAGAGGGGACCCGCGGGGCCGCGCTGCCACCGATGTGACAGAGGCCACCGCCGCCCCAGGGGCTCCGGGCCGCGGCGGGGGGGTGACACCGCTGTCCCCAGCGCCCGTTCCCCCGGTGCC
>VZRO01007026.1:2818769-2841854 GCA_013397915.1 Daphoenositta chrysoptera
CCCCCGAGGGCCGGCGGGCCGCGGCGGGGGGGTGACACCGCTGCCCCCAGCGCCCGGCCCCCCGGTGCCCCCTCACCTCTTGTTCTTGACGGTGCGGCCGCCGTTGACCAGCAGGCAGGCGGCGGCCGCCAGCGCCGAGGACACCAGGCACAGCACGCAGTAGAAGCCGATCCGCAGCGCGAAGTTGACGGCGGGGCTGAGCTCCATGAGGACGTGGAGCAGCAGCAGCACGGCCGTGCCCCACAGCAGCCACCCCAGCTCCATGACGGCTCCACCCGGACCGGCCGCTACCGCCGCCGCCTCCTCCCCGAGCAGCCCGCGCTGAGCCCGCCTTATGTGGGCGGCCCGGCCCGCCCCGCCGCTCCCTCCGCGGGGCGGGCCGGGCTGGCCGGGAATGTTCGCTGTGGAGCGGGGATTCCTCGGTCTGCTGGGCCGGCCGGGTGCCCAGGGCAAGGGGAGGAGCGAGTTTGGTCCCCTGATGGAGCCCTGTGGGGAGTTTGGTCCCCTCATGGAGCCCTATGGGTAGTTTGGTTCCCTCATGGAGCCCTACGGGGAGTTTGGTCCCCTCATGGAGCCCTATGGGTAGTTTGGTTCCCTCATGGAGCCCTACGGGGAGTTTGGTCCCCTCATGGAGCCCTATGGGTAGTTTGGTTCCCTCATGGAGCCCTACGGGGAGTTTGGTCCCCTCATGGAGCCCTATGGGTAGTTTGGTTCCCTCATGGAGCCCTATGGGGGCTTGGTCCCCTCATGGAGCACTGCGGGGGTTTGGTCCCCTCATCGAGGGCTGTGGAAGTTTGGGACCCTCATGGGACCATGTGGAGTTTTGGGACCCCCCTGGAGCCCTGGGGGCGTTTTGTCCCCTCATGGATCGGGTTTGGGACCCTCATGGTGCTGTGTGGGGGTTTGGTCCTCTCATGGAGCCCTCTGCATGTTGAGGGACCCTCATGGTGCTGTGTGGGAGTTTTCCGTCCCTTTGTGGTGCTGTGGAAAGTCTGTGGGGTTCTCCATACTCTGAGGGAGTTTGCATCCCTCAGGGCACCGTGTGAGGTTTTGGGACCCTCACGGACCCTCGTCCGTCTTCTCTGCTGGTGCTTGATGCTGGTTTTCCAGTGGCTCAAACGTGCTGAGCGGGATGGAGCTTTCCCTGCTGGCACTGGGGTTAGGATAGGATCAGGCCCTGAAGCTCTGTGGGTGCAAAGCTGATACGGGAGATGAAAGTGTCTGCTGGAACTGACACAAACCCTTCATCGACCTCAGCTGGTTTTGCAACACTTTTTATAGCGAAACCCTGCGAGTCTCCACGGAGACTACTCTGGGGTCAGATGTGACCCTGTGGTTCCAAGCATCCCCTTGGCATCCACAGCTTTGCAGCTCCTGGAAAAATCAAGGAAAAGCGTTATTCCTTTTAAAATAACCCTCGTTCCCTCAGTTGTCCTTGGATTCACCAACAGAGGTTGCGTGCTGTTCCCAAACGAGCTGTCACCAGAACCAGGAGGGCTCACTGCACTTTCCCTGCCCCGCAGCAGCTTTAGGGCTGGAAGCAGGAGTCAAGCTCCTTCTCTCCAGAGAGCACTCCCTACGGCTGCCAGGCAATGACATCTCAGAGCTGGTCTCATGATTCCAGCTAATGCCACAAAGAACCCTTATTGTATTAGCATCTCCACACAGCATTAGATTAATCCCGCCGGCCTGTGTCGTGTGAGCTGTTCAGGGAGCCTGGCTCCAGCGCCGTGCCAGCCAACATATGCCTGGGAAGTCACCGAGACCTTTGCAGCTGAGCAGACGCTGGGCCCGGAGCGATTCTGTGTTATCCTCGTGACTTTTCGCTTTTGTTGACACGGGAAGAAAGTCCCTGGTGATCTGTCGCCGGGGCGTCGCGCGGGCCGATCCGCGGAGCTCGTAAACGCTGGCTGACGTTGGGAATCTGAAATGTAAAATCCCGGCAGGGCCGCGGTGCCGGCGGCAAGAGGAGTGAGCGGATCCGGCGTGGCGGGGATGGTGCAATGCTCCACGTGTGGGCTCCTGGAGGAGCTTGGCTGCCGTTCCCTTCTCCCCACGCTCTCCAGCACATTATCTGGAGTAATGCAAATGAAACATTTGATATTAGTCTGTAGCTCAAGGAAGGGGAGCGCTTTCTGATGCCAGATCAGAAGCCAGACATGGGCCTGCCCGCGAGCAAGCGGAGCTGTCACGCTGAGTTATTTCATAAGGCAGGCGGTGATGCTGCCAGATGACGACAGCCTGTGCATTAACATTTTCATAACAAACTCCTGATGGAAGAGGCCCGAGAGCCTCTGCCTGCTGTGCAACACAAGGATCACCTCATCACCCCTGAAACGTGGCCGTTTTGGGGCCGAGGAAAAGGTGACCCCATCCCAGTCCTCCCAAGCTTCAGCAGCCAGGACAAAGCAGTTCCAAATTATTTTAAAAAACCTGGTTTGTTAGATTGTGCTGTGTGTTTTGCATATTGAAACCACTGACTGGATTATTTAAACATGATGGAAGGGTACCCTGCAGGTAGTGTAGCTGAGCAGGGCCCAGAATCTCTGGCAGGAGCAAGAACCCCTCGAGTGCCAAGCAGAAGGGCCCACGCAGCACCACTGTTGGTGGGATTTCTCTACCTGGGTCCACGAAGAGCTACGAAACCCAAAGCATTACCCTTGTCTTACAATGATCTGGTTGTGTTCTTTTATCTTTTATTTGCCTAGATTTATTGCTTCCCTTGGCAACAACATGTGACCTCCCTGTGGATGACTAGCTTCTGACTGGAAAAGAAATAGAGCCAGGGAGAACATCTCCCACGTATGGAGAAGGGAAGAGAGGGAAAGCACTCGGAGGGGTAGGAAGGAAGGAGGGATGTGTCCGTCTCTGGGCTGAGCAGGTTGCAGAGCAGCAGGAGGCTCGAGGCTGGGTGGGTGGGTGCTCGGCAGGACCCTCTGGAGGTGCCAGCTGTGCCGAAGGAAGGCTGGATTTGTGCAGAATCTGACTCCCGCTGCCTTGCCCTGCCTCTGCCCTTGGCTGCCCATGGCGCCTCTGGCAGCTCTACCCATCAGCCTGCCTCCCTCTGCCTCCTGCCAAGGGCCGTGTGTTGAGAGCAGCAGCTGGGTTTGGTGACATTAAAGTGGGGGGAGGAGGGAGCAACCAGCCAAACATCCTCGTTGGTGGCCGTGTCGGGGCACGCATGTGCGAGGCTGGGAGCCCTCACAGGAAGGGCTGATAGCAGGAAGCTGTGGGCTGTGCAGACTCCTCGATGCCAACCCCTCGTGCTGGGTGCTGCACAGCAGCCTCGATTGTCAGGGACTTGGGGACAGTGAGGTGATCCACACACCTGCCATAACTCCTTCCAGACCTCTGTCAATCCATCCATCCATCCATCCACCCATCCATCCACTGATCTATCCTCTTCCCTCTTTGCCTGTCCCAATCAGCAGCTGGCTTTGGGAGATGTGTCAGAGCCTGGTGTCACTCTGTGTCCCCTCTGGGTAGCTCAGGGCACACAGGACAGCCCAGTGTCAGGGCACAGACGTGGTTACACTGTGTCACTCACTCCCACACGGGCAGGGCTGCAGACTGGGAACCTGGACCGTCTTTGCATCCATAAGCGAGGCTGCCCCAAAGGCTGACATCAGTGGGATGGCATCACTTTTCCTGGAAGTGATGTTGCTGTTGCAGAGATAGCAAAGAGGTTTGCCCTGGGCAGGAACACCACGGTCTGCTTGGCGAGGATGGTGCTAAGAGCCACTGCTTAAATCCCTCTTGCTTAAAAGGGCATACAGGAGGTGAAATTTTCCTGCTGCTCCTGGTGTGGGCAGCTCGTGGGTGAGCCCACACTCGCAGGGGCAGAGCTGCAGCCTGACCCTCAGCCTCCACGCTGGCTCCTGCTGCTCCATGGCCACGCTCCCTGGAGCTGCTGGGCTCCTCGGTGATCACACGTCAGCGCTCTGGTGACAGCAGAGTAAACACTCGGGGAGGAACCGGTGACTCAGCGTGCTTTCAATGTGAGCGCTGCCGTTCCCCGCTCGCAACGGAGCCTTGCACAAGAACCAGAAGCATGAGATTGCTAAACTGCCCGAGCTTCGGCAGGCACAGCCTCCACTGGCCGCTGGAAAGGCAAAGAGCCCCAGGGACTTTGACTCTGGGAACACGCAATTAAGAGAGAAACACGTTTTAAAAGGCTATCAGATAATCTGAACCTTCCTTCCTGTAACCTTTACTCACCTACATGTAACTCTATTGAAAAAGTAAGACATTATCTGCTGGGACCTTCACGCCAGCCAGGTGTGGATTTAAATCCATGCAAGACACAAGGCAAGATGCTGATCCACATGAGGAATGCCAGACCCCACGGAGTGCCAGGGCTGTCAGTGAGGCTGAAAATTGGTGTTTGCAGAGCCACTGCACATCAGGCAAGGATTGCAGCTGGGGTTGACACACCACCAAGCCCCCCAGCACTGGCTTTTAGTTTTTTGCTCCTGGCAGACTTTGCCAAAAACAGGAGGTTGCAAAAGCACGAGACTTCCAGATCTTACTGTTGCGTTTGTGTTTGTAACCACAGGCTGGAAATCCCCCTGCACCTCATGGTCTCTGTGCCGTGCTCGGAAATGAGATTGTGCCCAGTACAGGACATGGCCTCTGAAACAGCACCTTGTCTGGCTGCAGCACCCGAGCTCCTTCAGGCACAAGCATGTAAAATTGGAATCACATTTTTTTTCCAAGCTGCAATAGGATTAGGCTTTCTCCCAAATGTCAGGGGTAAATAAAGGAAATCACATTGTTTCTGATGGATTTTTTGCTGGTGGATGGGGCTGGATGGTTGACCTGGAGACTGATGGACTGAGCAGGGAAGGCAGAGCTGTGAGCCAAGGGCTTCTCTTGGACAATCTGTGACTGGAGAGGGGTTTATCCACGTGAGCTGGATACCCATAAGGAGTCCACCTGGGCTGGATTCCCGTAAGGAGGCCTGCCTGGGCTGGATTCAGCCGGTGGTGCTGAGCTCTGGGTGTGTCTTCAGGGTTGGCCTGCCGGATGCTTACGGGCTGTGTGTGCCCCACCTGTGCAAGCTGAGCCAGCAATCTCATCCCCTCCTCTCCTGCTGCCCTTGATCCCTGCGCCGTGGATGTGTGGCTGTAATTACAGCAACGAGGAAGATCCTGTTTCCCTGGGGATCTGTAGGAATGACAGCTGCAAAGTGGGACACTGGGGCTGTGGGAGTCGAGGCAGGGTGTGCCCAGAAAGGGACACTGATCTCCACTGGAATCTCCATCCCTGCCTCCTGAAGGACATGTCCCTGTACTCCGAAGCATCCCGTGGCACCTGCTGGGTGCAGGCCCTGTTGGCTGAGCCGTGCTCTCTGCCCAGGCTGAGTGTGGCATTGCTGGGTTGCCAGACCTGCCAGCGCTGTGCCGCAGGGTGTGCCAGCGCCGTGGCACACGGCAGGACTAAAGGGCCTTTGGGCTAAGTCCAGGTGTGCAATTAAACATCATTTCTGTGTCACGGGACTGCTCCTGGAGCCGAGCTCAGCCATGGGCAGCTGCAGCACCCCCCAGCCCCAGATCACCCCCAGGCCGCTGGTTGCTCTGCTGGTGCCAGAACCACCGCTTTTGAAGGTGATCCCATCCTGCTCCTGAGCAGGTCCCCTGCTCTGCCTCTCCAAGGGAAAATGGGCTCCAGCACCCACACAGACACTCGCTGCGGCTGAGCACTGGAGCTGCCAGGGAAGAAAAAGGTGTGTTGCCACCATGGAGCAGTGGAAATGTACTGACACCGCTGGGCAGGGCGGGAGGGAGCGGAGCAGCCCGGGGTGCTTTCAGCACAAAGACCGTTTTTCTTGTGAACAACTCCAGTCTTGCCACAGGAATGAATTTGGGCTGGGGCTGAGCTCACATAGGGGCTGGATCCTGGAACAGGCTGCTGGGATTGGCTGCACCACGGCCAGGCAGCAGCTTTGTTTAATAGAAACACAGCGTGAAACCAGCACCAAGTTCTTTGGGCATGTGAAATCAGCACCCATCTCTTCCTGGGGTACCTGTGTGGGAACAGAGGGTCCGGGCAGTTGCTGGGTAGGATGCTGTGGTACCTGGAATTGGATGCCACAAACTCCGCAGGTGCTGCCCTCTCGTTGCACAGCCCTGCTGGAGCTGCCAGTGTGTTGCAACTGGCTCAGGATCTCCTCCAAGTGCCAGAGTCCAGCACAAGGTGAATTCTTTTCCTGGCAGACCTCCCCGGAAATAAACCACGCATGCCTCAGCAGGCTAAAATCCACACGGGGAATATGTCTGCATGAAACAAACAGTTGCTCACTCTCTATGTTATTGATTAATGCCTCTTAATGACTCCGACCTAAAAAAATCTTGTAGTTGCCGCCTGTCACAGAAGATCAATGGAGTGGCATTAGCAGGAGATAGAGGCAAACTGTCCCGGGTGAGCTCTCTGCCGAGGCCAATCTGGGAGCAGCACAATCAATAGTTCAGCATGACCTCTCCCTCTTGCTTGCTTTTTTTCTCCTTGAGCTGGTTGGGCAATAAAGTCTGCTCTGAGCTTTCACCAGGACTAGATTATAACTATCCAAATTGATCTGATATGTAAAGGATAAAAGGGCCTCTTAAGCCAGCTGTCTGCACTGGCAAAACTCAAGTGGCTGCACAGACAGGGTCAGACCCTCATTAATTCCTGGATGCTTGGGACCCTGCTCATGCCATGCGTGAAGCTGGACCACAGTGCTGGAGGGAGTCAATTAGTCATGACAAATCCAATCTGACTTCTCCCCAGAGCTTTCCCAGTCAGCTGCCGGTGCTGCTGGTGCCTTTTCACGAGTGCATCGCCATTGAAGCCACCGTGCCCGGTCCCTCCCGCACTCTTTTTGTGATACCTCCTTGTTTCTCTTATTTCTCTTTCTCCAGAAATCGTGGTGCTCAGTGTGTGGGGAGGAGGGAGAGGCCTTTGCTGCTTCACATGCTGGGAGATGCTGCAGTGAGCAGATGTGTCCCACGTGAAGCATGGGGGTCCTGGGCACAGGACCTGAGGGGGGTCTCCTTTGCTCAGAAGCCACTGCCTTCTTGAAAAACCTTTTGTGTATCAACCCTCCAAACTGCAGCCTCTCTCCTCACTGAAGCTGATAAACAGGGAGTGCCTGGAAGATGAAGGTTGACTTAAAAACTATGTCCAGAGCTGCTTGTCCCACCTGTGCATCTCCATCTCCTCTGAGGCCAGCTGAGCCCTGTGCCTGCTCCAAGGAATGTCTCCCTGGCCAAGCCTGGCTTTGGGAGCCGAATGCCCAGGGTGAAAGCCATGCCCTGGCTCTCGTGTGGAGGGGCTGGGGGCTGGCAGGGGCTGTCTGTGGGCACTGGTGAGGGAGGAATCCCCGGGGCTGTGTGTCCTGCAGCAAGCCCTGATGATGAAGAACTCCATAATCAGCTAAGCCAGTGCAGGGATCTGCTTGCTCGGCCTCCTTCCCCGAGCTCCTTTGCAAGCTCCTTTTCCTCCTTGGCTGGGAAGCGCCCACAGTTGGCACAGGATGGAAATCCCAAAGTGAGAAGCTCCCCTTCCAGAGCCAGCACCGCAGGGCTCCCAGCCACAGCCACCACCCTTTGCCTTTAACCCTAGCACTGCCTGCAAAGCCCTTGAGCTTCCCCCTCTTCCACCTCATAGTTCAGGGCCAGGGACATCCTCGGGGTGTCCCCAGCCCAAGGGGGTGGTGGTGAATGAAAGTGAGACCCCCAAACAGTTCCCAGCAAGCCAGGAGCTCCGTGGGGCTGCAATCCTGGCCCAAAGCCTCCCATGAGCCCCAGCACCCCCATTCAACCCCCCTTAACTTCGTAGTGGCTAATTACAAGTAGCAGGGATTCGGAGAGGAAGCGGAGGGGGCGAGCACAGGACAGATTGGAGGGAAGATTGTGCTGGGGGTGGCAGGGCTGTCAAGCCAGAAACACAAGAGCTGATTAGCATTTCTAATTATAACCGCTGCGCTCAGCCCGGCAGGGCCCGGCAGGCAGCATAGGCAGCTGACGGGCTGTGCGGAGCCAGCTGTGGATGCCACGCAGGAAGCGCAGGCGATCAGCCTCAAATCCTTCAAAGATGCACAGAAAAGAGCATTAAAGCCTGCATCCATCACCTCCGGAGCCGCGGCGCTGCCTGGGAATGCCGGCTGCCATCGCAGCCCCCCGGGGCAGAAATCTCTCTGGTTTGTGGCCGTGGGGCTGATCCTGATGGCAGAGGAGAGGGGGGAGAGCATGTGCCCCTATTTTGGGGGGCAGCACCCCCCTGCCGAGCAGCAGCTCTGGGCACTGCGGGTGATGGCATCGGGCTGTGCTGTCCCCAGCTGTCACCCAACACTGACACCCCCCCAGAGGAAGGTGGGCAGCACAAGGTGCTCTGGAGGGGACGAGGCGGCTGGGGGTCCCTGCTCACGAGCCAGGGCCGCTCCGCACTGCTGCGAGCTCTGGCTGGAGATCATTTCCTCATTAGCATTATTCAGGTAAACATTACGGGCCGGCAAATGACCGCTCCGGGGCTGCGGCCGCCCTGCGAGCTCCGTGTCCCGAGGGCAGGGTGCTCTTGGGGACGTGCCCGCAGAGCCACCGCCTGGCAGCGGAGTGATCAGGGGCCAGCGTGCGGCACGCTGCGGGCTTAGCTGGGATTAGCGGGGCTTTGACCAGGAGATACTGAAGCGACTTAATCAAGGCGGTGAGTGAAGGAATTCCCAGGGAGGAGATGAGCATTGAGTGATCCCGGCATCTTCTGGATGCTGACAGCGCCTGGGGGACCATTTTCCCCACCTCCGAGCCACACAGCTCTGGGTGCCTACCTGATGCTGGGAGCCCATCCTGGCAGTGTCAGGGGAATTTTGGGGAGGGGAGAGACCCCTGGCACAGGGGCAGCAGCCCAGGCTGTGCATCCCTGGTGCCAGGTGCCAGGAATAGAAACCGGAGATGGGCACCGTGGGGAGAGATCTCACTTCCCTTGTGCCTGGAATATAAGGTATCATCACACCTGCAGAATTTTTATTACTCTTTTGATTGGATTAATCATTCAGTGATAACTGCTCGTTAGGCATTCTAACAATCAATACTAATCACTTAATTACTTGGCATATTACAGCTTGGGATGGTCTGCTCATTCCTAATTAGATTCACCGGACAATCCACCCCTGAATTTTGCAGAGCCCCGCAGCAGAGATCTGTGGATTTCAAGCCACCCTCAGCCCAGGCCCAGGTGTGTCATTTCCCATCTCCATCGAGGGTTCACCACCCACTCTTGTCCCCCAAAATCAGGGTTCGAGGCACAGGGAGCTGCAGGAGCAGGGTGAGCAGTGAGCGTGGAATGCATCCAGCAATGCACCTTCCTGTCCCTGCTGTTCCCCAAATCACCAACGCCACCGTCAAAAATAAAAACAAATCACAGAGGCTCTTCTCTTTTCCTGTGTTAATAAAAACTAAAAATTAGAACTCCCAGAGGGCCTGGCTTCAGTGGGATGGTAAAACCTGCCTGGACGGGGGCTGTGGGTGGCTGAGGTGACGTTCATGGTCCCCGTCACCGCAGCAGCGCCGTGGGCAATGTCAGCCCAGCCCACAGAGAGGTCAGGGCACAGCTCTGGAGCAGCAGGGACCTCCTCGGTGTTAAAAGCAGGCAGCAAACACGCTGCAGGATTTGGGGGGGTTCAGTCAGTTTTGTGTGATTCTCCTTATTCATCACCACTATTCGGATTAGTCCAGCAAAGGCTTTTGCTCATTAGGCCCTGATTACTCGGTGCGTGGTGAGCTTGACACTCACACTGAGTGGGGATCTGGGCTCGCAGTGACCAGCTTGTTTTCAAAGGTCATTTTGACCCAAATTCAAAAGGGAGGAGCAACCTGAACCGTGAAAAGGGGGCAAATGGATAATCTGAAGATTTGCTGATAGCAAGCAAGGAATTATCTTAACAATGACCTCGTGACTGAGCCTCCCTGATCATTTCCCGTTGTATTATTTGCTGTCCCCCTTGCTCAAACTTGCCTGGTGCCACCGCATCCCCCTGGACGGGGCTGTCCCCGGCCTGGCTGACACAAAGCAGCCCTGTCTTGCCGTGAGGTTTCTTTCCCTGCCCAGCCGCAGTGCAAACAGGGAGGACCTGCCAGCGCTGCTGCTGGGCTTCAGGGTGGGGACAGGACACCGCGAGGAGGAGGAGAAGGAGCAGCAGCGATGGCAGGGCTCAGCCCCGAGGGGATGCAGCCCCCGGGCTGTGCTCGCGGGGTTCCTGCTATGGGTAACAGGGAGGGAGTCTGGCCGTCTGTCACCCAAAATGGCTTTTAACAAACCTGGAGCTGCTGGGAACGCTGGGGGCCAGGTGGGATCAGCGTCTCGACGGAATCCTCCCTGCTCTGCCGGGATCATCACCCAGGGCTGGCAGAGCCCCTGCGTGGTGGGGTGAGCCTGTGGGTGGGATCCCCGAGTGGGTGTAACCCCGGGAGGAAAAGGCACCTCCAACCAGCCTCCAGTCCCCAGCCCTCCACAGCTGAGGGAGATTTTCCCGTCTCGGGTCCCGTTTTGCCGCTCCTGCCCCACGGGTGGTGCCGTGTCACGGTGTTTCTGTGGGTGCAGGGACCCCCTGACTCGGGGGTGTGATGAGCCAGGGAACGGCACCCTCAGGCGGGGGGCGCGGCTGGGTGGGCCCGCCGGGCGGCGGGATGAGCCCCCCGGCGGGGCTGCCCGGATGCGGAGCGGTGCACTGGGCTGGACCGAGCGGGGCCGTGCCGGGCAGCAGCCCCCNTGAGGCCCGCGGCCGCGGGGCGCCCGCAGCATGCGGAGGATCCGGCGGCTGGTGCATCTGGTGCTGTTCTGCCCCTGCTCCAAGGGCCTGCAGGTACCGGCACGGGGAGGATGCGCCGCGGCGGAGGGTGCGGGCTCGGGGATGCGCCGCGCCGGGGGGATGCGCGGGGATGGGGGGATGCGGGCTCGGGGATGCCCGGCTCCGCGTCCTGGCACCGGCCGTGCACAAAGGGACGCTCCGCCTCGGTCCCCCCGGCGCCGGTGCAAAGGAGCCGGGGGCCGGGCAGCGGCACCGGGGGGTCCGGAGCGGCACCGGGGGGTCCGGAGCGGCACCGGGGCCGCAGCGGTTGCATAACCCGCGCCCTGCCGGAGCCCGGGAGCACCAGGGCAGCCCAGCCGGCAGCCCGCAGCGCTGGGTGAAGCCGCGGATGCAGCAGGGCACGGATGGCTCTGTCTCCTTCCTTCTCTTTCTCTCTTTATTTTCCTTCCTCTTCCCATCCCCGAGCTGCCGAGGGGCCGGGCACCTGCCTCAGAGCTCCAGGGATGCTGGGGCCAGGGATGTCAGGGATGCTGGACTGGGTGTTTTCTCTGCAGCCGTGGGATGAGAAACCCTGACTCTGGCAAAGATCCTGGACCAGAGGGGGTATCCCGGAGGGGATGAGGGGGCATGGGAGGGGGTACCCGGTGGGCAGAGGGTGCTGGCAGGAGGTGGGTGCAGAGCTGGGACTGCTGTGGAACAACCCCCGTGTTCCCAGGGGAGCCGCAGGGATGGAGCAGGATTTTGTGATGCTGCATCCATTTTGCCTTTGAAGTCGGCTCCAGCCCAAAGTCACTTCCAGATCCTCCAGAATCACCCTAAAACTAAACAGAGCAACTCTCACAGACTAACACCCTTCGGTGCAGGGAAGGCAACGGGGAGAGAAACTCCTCGCCTTGAGACTGAGACCCTGGAGGGACCCTCAAAATCCAAAATCCAAGCAAAGCTCAGGGGAACCTCTCATTGAAATGCATCCCCCCCTCCCACGTTTTTTTCCACCATTTAGGGGATGATGAAACCAGCGCTCCCCATGCCATGCTCAGGCCACAGTCCTGACCCCCCTTCTGCCACAGGAACATACGGATTCTAAGTCAGAATAAGCAAAACATGACATTTTGGCTTTTCCAGGGTTTTCCAAGATGTGTCTCTAGTGGGAAGTCCCTGGAAGAACCTCTTTGCTGAGGGCAGGGGGCCCCACGCACCCACCCTGGGCAGTTTTGGGGCACTGCTGTGCTGGGGGGATCTCAGGGTCTCAGCGTGTCTGACTTCAGGGCCACGAGCTGGTTCTCAGCTCGCAGGAGCAGCCACCCACACTTTGTCTTTGCCAAGTCCTGGCCGTGCTTGGCTTCTCTTTAATTTAATTTCACGTTAATTAGCGGTGCCATTGCTCGACAGGCAGACCGGGCGCCCCAGCCTGCTTCACACTTCGGGGTTTCCAATTAACAGGAGAAATGTCACGATCTCGAGGCAGACCTGCCTGCTCTCACCCTCCCATTCCTGTGGCTCCCGGAGCCCCGACAGCTCCTGGAGAGGGGCTGAGGAGGAGGAGTTTTGGGGTGGGAGTGGGTTTGGGCTACAAGACCCAAGCGAGGATCCCTGGCAGGTTTTAAGGGTGCTGCACCCACTCAGATCCAGCCCTAGCCAGCATCAGGCCGTGGTGCCACTGCTGTGAGGAGGGAGGAGGGTTCGGAGGTGGCCGAAGTCCAGGGCTTCTGCAGAATAATCTATAGAAATGGGGTGGAATGGTTTGTTTAATGCAAGGATTCATTCCCTGCCCCTTGGAGCTGCCGGGATCTGCTCCATGCCACAGGAGCCAGGTGAGCAGCCTCTCTTGCGGGAGGCCAGGTGGCAGGGTCGGGGGGAAGAAACAAAGCCAGCAAAACAAAACCCTGCTGAGAGCCTCGGAGCTCTTTGCACAGAGCATCACCCGTGAGCTCCCAGGTTTGTAACTCACCCGCTCCCACACGGGAGCTGCTGTTGGGAGCTCCCCGTGCCCGTGGGGCTTTGCAAGGGGGGGTTCTGCTGAGAGGGGTCTCCCCAGACAGGAGCAGAGCTCTCGCAGCCCCACTGGGGTACCCCGGGCTTGCACAGGGCAGGAGAGCGGGAGGATGTGGCCGCAGCTCCCAGGGATGCTCAGCATCCAGCTCCTTGCAGCCCAGCCCTGTAATCCCCCTGCTTTTAGGGAATTTTAAGTGACCTACTTGCAGCAGGAGTTGCATAAGAGACTGATGAATATATATAAAAAAGGCTGAAGGTTTCCCCAGCGCTCAGGTCGGTTTGTGTGGCAGAAGCCGTCCTCGGCCGGCTGCCGCTGCCCTGGGCAGAGCCCTCACCGTGCCCAAGGCACTGATAAGTGTTTCCTTTCCCTTGCAGGGCCGCCTCCCGGGCATCAAGGTGAAGTACCTGCTGGTGGTGTGGCTGGGCATCTTCGTGGGCAGCTGGGTGGCCTACATGCACTACTCGTCCTACTCGGAGCTGTGCCGCGGCCACGTCTGCCGGATGATCATCGTGAGTGGCAGCTCAGCCCCGCGGGTCCTGCTTGGGGTGCTGGGTGAGCTGTGGGAGCCCCATTTCCAGCCTCCCAAGCCCCAAAGCTGGGATGAGGAGCGCTCCTGGCAGCTCCTTCCCTGGCGCCGTCCCCGACATCGCACGGAACTCGGAGTGGGAGGGGTGACCTTACCCTGCCGGGGCGACGGTGAAACAATTTAATGAGATGTCAGAGGGATGCAGCCAGGGCAGGCGTGGGCAGATCCACGTCTGTGCAGATGCAGCTGGAATGTCAGGGCAGGGAGCAGGATCTGTGGGCAGGGACAGCATCACATCAGATCCCCCAGGCTCTGCAGAGCAGGAGGAAAAAAGGGGAGCAGCCAGGCCATGATACCTCTCTGTGACTGCTGAAGAGTCCTAAAGAAAGCACCAGAGCTCCTTGTGGCAGCTTGGCTGTTTGGGATTTGTTCCGTGTTCCCCATGGCATCCCAGCGGGACATCCCCGGGACTGCTGTGTGTGCCCCTGGCAGGGAGCAGCTCTGAGCCCAGCCCAGGCGAGCAGGGGGAGCTGGGCTCTGTCAGAACGAGCCTCGTTCATCAATCCCTCAGCAGAGAAGGGAGGCAGGAATTGCCATAACAACAGCCACGATCGTTTAATTTGATTTTCTGCCTGACTCCGACCGCGGGGTCTCGGGCGCTAATTCCTGCTCGGAGCTGGGGCTTCCAGACACCGTGTCTGGCCGTGTCCCCTGTGAGCAGGTCCAAGGGTTAATTCCCATCCACAGCAGAAAAAAAAAAGGGAAAAGATGCAGTGAATGTCTGCAGCTCCTGCTTCCAGCCCTGAGGCTGCCGTGCCCTCGCTGAGGAGCTGCAGAGCTGCAGCCTCTCCCGCCCAGGGATGTCTCCAGCTCCAGCCCAGCCGCGGATCAGAGCCACCGTCTGTCCCTGTCCCTGTCCCTGCCACCCCCTGGACTGGGGCCAGCCTGGTTCACAGCAGGGACTGTGCATCCTCATCCTCACCCAGCTCCGCGCTGCCCTCTCCTCCAGCCCCTGGAGCTCTCCCAAACCCCTGGATTTGCAGCAGCAGCATCCAGGAACAAATCCCTGAGGTCCCTCCAGCAGCACAGGCGGTCCCTGCCAGCCCAGCCCCACCGTGCCCAAGGCACTGATCCATCCCTAAGGGCCAGTAGAAATCTGCCCCCACTGAGCTCCTCTCTCTCCCTGCCCTCCCCAGTGTGACCAGTACAAGAAAGGGATCATTTCTGGCTCCACGTGCAAGGACCTGTGTGAGGAGCGCAGCCTCCTGTTCCAGCACTGCCTCTCCTCCTCCCCCAGCCAGCAGGTAGGTCTGTGCCCCCGCCACGGCAGGGCATGGGCACCGCCGTCAGACCCTGCACGTCTCCCCCTCAGCCCATCCTAAACCAGCACCCAGCTCCCTCCATTGCTGTCCCCTCCCCGTGCTCCAGGTTTACAGAGGGCTCTGGAGGGACAGGGAGGTGATCATCAAATGTGGCATCGGGGACGCCCTGAGGGCCGACAGCCGCCCGGACTCTGTGCCCAGGAGGGACGTGGTGCTCTTTGACAAACCCACACGGGGCACCTCGATGGACGAGTTCAAGGAAATGCTCCTCAACTTCCTGAAGGTCAGTGCAGGGCCCTGTGGGATCAGAAGCACCAATTTGTGTCCTTCCTTCCCTTTGAACAAGAGCTCCTCCTGCCCGTGCCCCCCACCCGCTGCTGGGTGCCAGGCAGGGCTCTGTGCCATGCACTGGATTAGTGGAGAAAAGCCTCCATTCTCCCCCTGGAATTCTTTTTTGTGAGATTTCAGTAGCAGCATCCCTGGAGGCCGCTGTGCCGTGGCTGTGGGCAGTATCTGTGCTGGGCAGAGCTGATTTGGTGGCCCTGGTGGTTACTCCTCTTGGGGCTTCTGCGGCAGTGGTGGGGTGGCAGCACTGGCAGAAGGGTCTAGAGCAGCCCTGAGGCTGGTTAAATTCTACTGGAACTGAATTTTCTGGAGCGTGGTCACCATCTCCTCCTCTCCCCAGCTCAGTCCTTTGCTCCCCCAGTTCGGTTTAGCCATGTGACACCCAAACGTGGAGAGCTGTGAGGGTCTGATGCCACTTCTTGTCCTGTTTGCAGTCCAAGCTGGGGGATCAGCCATCTCTTCCCGCCTTGGTGACCCGGATCATCACCACGGCCGACGTGAACCGCGACGGGAAAGTGTCCCTGGCAGAGGCCAAATCCATCTGGGCGCTGCTCCAGCTCAACGAGTTCCTCCTCATGTTCTCCTTGCACGAGAAGGAGCACACGGCCAAGCTGCTGGGGCACTGCGGGGACCTTTATGTCACCGAGAAGATCCCCCACACCTCCCTCTACGGGGTGGATGTCCCCCCTTTCCTGCAGTCCCTGCTGCCTTCCATCGCCCACCAGCTCATCCACCAGTGGTTTGCGCCGGCCTGGCCCCGGCGCGCCAAGATCGCCATCGGCCTCCTGGAGTTCGTGGAGGAAATCTTCCACGGCACCTACGGCAACCTCTACATCTGCGAGAGCAGCCTCAGGAACGTGGGCTACAACGACAAGTACGACTTCAAAATGGTCAACCTGAGGAAGGTGGCGACGGAGACGACAATCAGAGGCTTCCTCAAGGGCCGGCACTGTGAGCAGAACGGGGACTGCACCTACGGGCGGGACTGCACGGCCACGTGTGACAAGCTGCTGAAGCAGTGCAAGAGCGACGTGGTGCAGCCCAACCTGGCCAAGGTGTGCGGGCTGCTGCAGGACTACCTGCTCTACGGGGCTCCCCTGGAGCTGAAGGAAGAGCTGCAGAAGCAGCTGCGAACTTGCATGACCCTCAGCGGCCTGGCCAGCCAGATGGAAGTGCACCACTCCCTCGTGCTCAACAACCTCAAGACCTTGCTCTGGAAGAAGATTTCCAACACCAAATACTCCTAACGGGGGAAGCACGGCCCTGGAGTTTCCAATCTGCGAGCTTGGAGGGAGGCCCGAGGGCTGAAGGCCTGTTTGTCCATCCTCTCCCCCCCGGGAAAAACACACCCTGCACAGGGAGTTCAGCAGAGCTGCAGCCCCTTCTCCTTCATGGAAACCGAGCATCAGGACTTCCACCGCCCGGCAGGATCAGGGATGGGTCGGCAGGAGCGGAGCTGGGACGCGGAGCCGGGCTGAGCAGGCTCGGGGGAGGAGGAAGACACGGAAAGGGACGAGGAAGCAGAGCCCAGCTGGATGCATCAAACTGTTCCTTGATGAACAGGAAAGCCGTGCAAAGCGATGGGAATGAATCATTCATGCTGTACTTGTCACATCTCCTTTTGAGGAACGGCTCTGATGTAAATAAACAGCTTTTACGTGAATCACACCCCGTACATCAATAGCCAAACAGCAGCCTGTTAAGTACCAGCTTGTTTGTGATCTAAAAAGGAGGAAAAGGTAGATTTCCCCATTCAAAATCTCTCCTTAAGTGTCTGAGTCATCTGCCATCAGATCCAGCTGTCACGCAGGAAGCAGATAAGCTGTCTGTTGCACCGCGGAGAATTCTTTGGTTCCGTTTTTAAGTGCCTGACCCTGACAGCGATGCCATGGCTTGTGTGAGGCTCCCCCAGCTGCTCCTGCCCCCAGCCTGGAATTGGCAGCACAAGCCATTCCCTCACGTGTCGGCGCTGGAAGCGTCCGAGGCCGAGGATGGCTTAAAGGCAAAGGGCTAAACACGAACAGTTCTGACCCCTTAATGTGCTCCGGGTGTCACTCCCCACCACACTCAGAGCAGGGATAAGCCAACCTCTCGGTTTAAATTCTCCAAAAACTAAGCTGGGCTTGCCCTGCAGAGGTTGAAGGTTAATACCAGAATAATCCAGTGCTTCTCTCATTATTAAAATGAATTTCCAGGCAAAGCTTTTAGCAGGTCTCCAGACATTTTTTTTTGGCTGTGTCTGCTCTCCCAGGGCCCCAACTCTGGCTGTTTCTTTGAAACGCTCAATTACAGCAATCTTACAGCTCTGGGTAGGGAGGAGGAGCTGGATGAACTCGCCCAAGGTTGCTCTGTTCCCAGCACAGCCGGATTCCTGCTGCTGGAGCATGTGCTGCCTCTCCTGCCAGCCATTCCTTAGGGAAGTGAGCGTGCAGCTGCTGTGCAATCACAAAATAAAAATACACCTGACACCGCAGCAAAGGGCTGCAAATCTAGGAGCCCTTCGGGGAGAGATCAGGATTCCCTTCTGTCGGTTCTTTGGGATCCTCACCACCTCTCGCTGGAGATGTTCTGGTGAGCTCAGGAGTGCTCTGTGCCCAGCAGAGCCACCAGAGCTCGCTCCCTGCCGAGGAGCTGCCTCCGAAATCTCATTTACAAGCTGAGCCCTCCTAAGGATTCTGCGTTTGAAGGGCTCCTCGGCCGGGACTGGGCACGGCCCCGTGTGCAGGGGCAGCTTCACCTGCCCGGGGGGAGAGCCAGGGCTGGAATGGCAGGAATTCAGGAGGCTCCTCGCAGCCAGCCCAGCTCCTCAGCCACGTCCTGCGTCCCCACGGCAACCAGGTCCCCAAAAAATCCACCTCCCCCTGCCACCAGCCAAGGGACCCAACGCCCCTGCCAAAACCCCCTCCCCAGGGCGTCAGAAAAGCCATTGCTCACCCTTCCCTCTCTGGTTCGCTCCCACTAAATCCCTGCTGCTCCCTTCCCTCAGAGCAGGTTAAAGCACCTGGAAAGGGAAGGAAACCCTTTCCTCCCGAATCAGAACCTCTGTAAACATTTAGGAGGAAGAGGCGGCCCCTGGAGCTGACAGACCTGGCCCTGAGAGCGTAATTGAAATAAAGACATTGTGACAATTGTTCGTCACCAGCTCATTAATCCACACCCCCGTGGCCCTGGACACTCCCAGGAATCGCTGCTGACTCACAGGCCCCGAGGAATTCTCATCACTAATAAAAAGCACCAAGCGAGTGCAGTTTACAAATCACACCGGGAGACAGGAGAGAAATGAGTAAAGAAAGCTGTTTTACACTCAAATTCCTACACATTCCCCACAGGAGCTGGAAAAACAAAAAGCCAGGACACTCCAAGAATGACAATCTGACCTCACTGGATGCTGCTGCTGCTGCAGAGCTTTGTGCCCAAGGGGATGGACGGAAAACCCTTAATGGCTTTAAAACAATCCTAAATTATCATATCCACAAATGTAAATCTTAATTCCTAGAATGCTTAAAAAATAGCATTACTACAAATACACAGCGTAATTCTCTCAAGTCTTGTAGGTGGCATCTTTATTTAGTTTTGGGTTTTTTTTAATTTAAATCCTTCTTAACCATGTAGAGAAAACACAGATGATCAAGTTTTAGGAATCTCCAAACCATCAGACGTGGATGCTGCCAGACAGTTTTCAGTTGCCACGTTTGTCAGACATTCTGCAACTCAAGGCGTGATCTGCAAATAAAAAAAAAAAAAAAAAAAAGGCCAGGATCTCAGAAAAGTCGAAAAACAGGCAGGAAAAGGGAGCAATAATGTCAATACTAATGAGGTACTTAACCCTTGCCATCCAGACTCTGCTGCCCTCCTTGTTTTGGGATTGTCTCAAGATTTTTCACATCCCAGAGGAAATAAAGTTTCATATAATGAAACCACATTTTAAGGCTCTGTTATCAGTGTTTACAGGGGAACTTTTGGAGAGGGATTTCCTTCAGTCCAGAGGCACAGGAACATTCCCTGCCTGCAAGCCTGGGCAGCTCAGACCCACGGCAGGGACAGAAGGACACGGCACAAATTTAGGAGAAGCTCTTGCCATGGCATCAGCAAGGTTTTGGAAAAATATCTGGCTGGGGGAAAGGGATAATTTAAGAGCAGGATAGCTGGAGCCTGCTCTGGGTTATTCCTTCACCCCCTAAAAACTCAAGGTGAGTTTGCCAACCTCGGTGCAGAGCCAAGCTATTAATAGTGCAGGGGAAGAAAAACCTGGGCTTATTCCAGCCTTTAAAGCCATGACATAAACCAGTCCTTGATGATGAAGGGCTGTGCTATGTGCAGAGACGTTTTTAATTTCTTTCCAAACCACTTTCATGCAGAACATTCACGTTTTCCCCAGCTGAGAGCCAGCAAAGCAGCATCCAGGGCCCGGGAGTGCTGCTGGGGAGGGGCAGTTTCAGTAAATGCCACCAGGAAAGCGCTCGTGGTTCTGCTGTGCCTCACACAGGCAAAGTTCTGAAGAGACTCATCAGCACTCAGCGCCCGGCAGGACCCCTGGTGTGAGCAAAGCCTGAGGAAAAACCCCAAACACGGACTGCAGGGTTAAAAGAAGTCAAGAAATTTAAATAAAAGAGCCACATCCTCAAGCGTAACCACATGCCCACAACCTCATTAGCATTCCTTTCCAAAGGCAGTGACTTCTGCCAGTTCAGGGCTCACTCTGCAGCACCAGGGAGGCCCCTTTGGCCCTGGGATGGGCATTTCATGAGGTTTCCTTTTCAGCACCGCCTCAGCTCCTCACTGCAGAGCCTCGGGGTCACCATCTCGGCTGCCCAGAGCTGCCCTCACCGTTCTGCTGTCCCCCGAGGAGGGACAGTGACACACACAGGATTTGGATACAGGGGTACCTCTGCTTCCTACGAGCTCGCTTGGAGCTTCCCTTGCCATTGTCAGGAGAAAAACACAGCAGAAAACAACGGAAAACTCACATGTGCTCAATAAATTCCGTGTTTGGTTTCTGCCTGTTTTGCCAGCCACAACACAACACAGGAGAAAGGGAGTTCTTGCCTCGGAAAACAGGGCCAGGCACTCACTGCTGCACTCAAGTCAGTTTGGAAGGACTTTAGTAATATTTCATGTTTTAGCAATAATTTTTGCCTTGATTTCTTCCCCCTCACTGCTTTGGTAACACACGAAGAAATAACAAACACCCACCTTCAACATTTGAAGCACGTTCCTGAGCTGTTCTGCTCTCAAGTCACTGCAAGAAGGAAAAATACCTTTAGTTTGGGGGTTTTTTATAAAGTATTGAGCTGGTTTTGCTTGGTCTGTGTGTCTTTCTTCCCCCAAAAGCCAAGCCTGATTACAAATCTGCATTTCAGGAGATTGCTGATTGCACCTTCTGCTCAAACCCTTGGGAATCAAGATGTTTGGAGTGTTTTATCCGTGTTGGGAACAGGGTGTAATTTCCTCCATATGCTAAATGCACACCCAGCTGTTTCTAACCCTGTCTGTATTTTGGAAACAACAATTCCAGTGCCTGTTTCCCCCTCCTCTCCTCCACTGCCAGGAGCAATTCCTGAACCCTGCACAAGTCGAGGTGCCCTTTCACAGGCAGCAATCAAGGATATCTCACAGGCCATGAAGGACTGTTGAGAGT
Source organism: Daphoenositta chrysoptera (assembly GCA_013397915.1). NCBI lineage: Eukaryota > Metazoa > Chordata > Aves > Passeriformes > Daphoenositta > Daphoenositta chrysoptera. Next base: position 2,839,380 of record VZRO01007026.1, read on the forward strand.
AAAAATAGAATTCAGGAGCAGAGCTGACACTTGTACTTGTCCTTGTGAAGTGAAGAACACCCTGCTGCAGTTAAAACTGCCATCATTTTAACTGCTCTTCAAAGGATTTGTGCTCCACCCTCTGCTGGTTCTCTGGAGAGAGGGGAGTATGGAAATGCCAAGCAACTCCTCTGTGACCTCTGACGGTGTTAACAGAGCAGGAGAGCAAATCTCCAGCGAGTCAGGATTATTGCAATGAAGAACACCAGGATTTGCCATCCCTCACATGAGCACGCAGTGACAGGACAAGGGGGAATGGTTTTAAACTGGAAGTTTAAATACGGAAATCCTTCCCTGTGAGGGTGGTGGGAGGGGTCCCTGGGGAGGAGAAGCACTGAGGGAAATGCCCAAAGCCAGGCTGGATGGGGCCGGGAGGAACTGGGGCAGTGGGAGGTGTCCCTGGTGAGGAGAAGCACTGAGGGACGGTGCCAGCCGCTGCCTCCTGCCCACCCTTCACTGCTCCCCGGGGGCACAGGACAGTCAGTGTCAGGCTGCTGAGCAATCCTGGGAGCCCCGGGGCTGGGAGCACCAGGGAAGACGCTGCCTGTTGCTGTCTGCCACCGAATGACACAAACGCGGCACCGCAGCCACGCCTGCAACACGAGCTGGGGCAGGGGCCGGGCAGCTCCCGGCGCTGCAGCTCACCTCGGCCTGGGGCTCCTCCGGCTCTGCACGGCTCACCGCTGCCCCTGGAAAACCGGGAAACACAGGAACAGGGTTTAGCCACACCCCCAAGCCTGGTTACACCGTTACTGCTTCACTGGCAACAGGAATTTAAGAGATATAAACCAACAGCACAGGAATATTTTTATTTTCTGATGGGATTGCGGTTGGTGACTCCCAGTGTTGGCACCGAGCTGCCCCGTGGCTTTACCAATCACTTCAGCTCGTTCTTCTGTAACACAAGTGGTACCCACAGGATCTGATTTTCAAGGCTAGCTAATCAGAAAGCCACGTGCAGCCGCTGCTGCACAGATCAGACAGAACTCCCCGTTCTGTTCCGTGCAGCTCTCACGTTCACAGCAGGGCAGAGCCGGTCCCTGCCCAGCCTCCTATCAGGCTGATCAGGGAAGGATGTCAGGCTGGCAATCACTCTGAGTGCTCACGGGGTGCAGAACACACGAGCGTAGAACACAGCCTGGCTCTCTCTCGCCACTCATTGACACAAAGATGCCACAGCAGCCATCTCTGCAACGCCGGTGGCAGCCTGGGGGGGAAAACAACCCCAAAGACTGAAAAAACAGAATTATGGGTGCCTATCCATCCCTGGAAGTGCTCGAAGCCAGGCTGGGTGCAGCTCGGAGCCGTCTGGGATGGTGGAAGGTGCCTCTGCACATGGTCCTTTCCAACCCAAACCATTCCGTGAGTCCGTGGTATTTGTAAGAACAGGATTTTATCACCTACTCAAGAGCAGTTCTACAAAGGCGTCTGCTGCACGTGTACATGTTCAATGTAACACTCCACTTACAGTTACAACGATGGGTGAAGCTTGCTTGGGCACAGCCTTTTGGTGAAGGATCACCCTTCATTCCTGAAGTCACACCATCGTGGTCACTTCACTTTTTGTCCACTGCCAGGCTGAAGAAAAGAAAAACAGAAGAAAAGTGCTGTTAATAATCGTTTAACAACCTTCTTTTGTGAAAAGCCCCATTTAACTGAAAACCAGAGAATTACAACAATTTAAAAAAAGAATATCTAATAAAGGTTCATTTTAGCTACTGAAACCTTTGAAAACATTTTCTTGAAAACCTGAAAGCCCTAAATTTTCTTCGCTTCTTCAATGGGGTATATGAAAATATGTACTTTTAATACGTGTATAAATATAGATACACAGATACAGATATTTTTCTCCTTGCGCATTCCACGGTATGGCCGATTTCCAGCGCACGTGGCGGCGCCCCGGGGGCCGCTCCGGGCCGGGTCTGGCCGCGTGGCTGAGGGGAAGGGCCGTGAGGGGAAGGGCCGTGAGGGGGAAGGGCCGTACCGGAGCCTCACCTCGCTCGTGTCCTCCCGCCGCAGCCGCAGCCGCTCGGGGCCGGGGCCGGGCAGCAGCGGCGCCGGGCCTGAGGGAGGATCGCCATAACGCGGCGCAAAGCGGCGCGGCTGTGGAGCCGCCTCAGCCAGCACCGGCTTCGTGCGCCTGAGGGATGCAGGGCTCCCCGGTGACCCCGCCGGGAGAGGCCGAGGCCGGTCCCGGTCCCAGTCCCGGTCCCGCGGAGGCACCGCCGGAGCTCCGCTCCCGCCGCCCCGCGCCCGCCGAAAGGGGGAAGGTCACCCCGCCTCCCGCTTATATAGGGACAGGGCGGGGGCGCATGCGCGCCGCATCCCCGCCCACGGGCGCCCCCTGCCGGGCGGGAGGACCCAGAGAGGGGCGTGGATGGCGCTGTGGACACGGGGTGGGACACGGGACACGGGACACGGGATGGGACATGGGAT